>JAHHFK020003836.1:0-245351 GCA_024533555.2 Aedes koreicus
GAGATAACATAGGATGAAAGAAATTATCCCTTATTCCAAAGCTTACCACTGCACTCATTCATAGTAACACGAAAGTAAAGTGTTCCTAGCGGTGAAATTTGAAATTTAACCGGAATACAATGACACTGATTTGTTGACCTTTTACCTGAAATTAATTCTGCCGAGGGTCGCAGAGTTTAATGCCTTGAAACAGCTGAGATAGACCTTTTTTTCCCCCAATTAACAAAAATCCCAGGTGGTACGAAAAGACCATAGATCGAAGTTGTTTCACTGTTCTCGCCATAGTTGCCGTAAACAAACTGATGGAGCTGTAAAATGTTCACAGTCTATAGGAAACTAGTATATATTGGCTACTAACCGGTGGATCGACCCCATGGCTCTTGCTACCCCGGTGAAGACTGATGCGCCAAATATGCCACGTCAAATTGAGCCTTCTACTCCGAGCTCAGATCGACTGTGATGAAATCGAGGCAGTGTCTTCGAACGGAAGGTGTTGCGTACGATCTACGGTGGAGTGCAAATGGAAGACGGACTACGAATTGCATCAGATGCTGGGAGAACCTCCCTGCTCCCACATCGCTAAAATCGGCCGACTACGGTGGGCTGGGCATGTCGTAAGAATGTCGGACGTTAGCCCTGTTAAAGGTACCGAAAGCGAATCGACAGGCACAAGAAGAAGAGGCGCAGCGAGCATGGTGGATCGATCAAGTAAAAAGCGACCTGCGGACCATTTGCAGACAGCGAGATTGGCGGAATGCAGCCATGGGCTGCAAAAGAGAATGGAAATACAACTTTTGTAGCTACAGAAAGAAAATGGATACAACTTTTGTATACAGCTGAGGCCACCCCGGCCTACGTGTGATTGACCGACCTGAAATAAAGCATAAACAAGCAAGAAACTGATATCGACAATAAACGTCACGTAGTGAGTGAATTTCGAACTTATAAGACTATCACATTAAGAATTGAGCCACTAGCACAATTAACCTGAAGAAGGCAAAGCCCTAACTGGTAAAATCTCAAAATATAACATATTTTAAATGGAGGCTCATATGTACACTAGCGTCATGAATTTTGATTTATATGACTACCACCCGGAAGGGCTTGGTCACTCAGCACAAGTTTGTTGAAGAAAGCAATGTCCTAACTGATAAGACGCTCGACATATAAGATAATAAAACTGGAAAGCTCATGGCGCACACTAGCGCCGCGTTGTGAGAGAATTCCGAACAAATTTATTCGGAAGGGGCTTTTCGGAAGGGCTTGCTAACGAACATAAGTTTGCTGAAGCAAGCAGTGTCATAATTAGTAAGATAAATGAGATACAGCATAATAAACCTGGGCAGCAGGGTAAATGCACCCTTCTTTTTGGGGAAATGCTCCTTAAACTTTGGAAAAATGCTCCTTAGATGCGTATGCCCGGTATAATGCAATCGGAGGTATTTATCTTCTGGTTAGCGCTTGCCGGTTGTTTTGACGGGCCCTCAGTTTCTTCAAGATTGTCATAGCGGAGCCTGGCTCCGCAATCTTCGAGGTAGTTTTGACGGGTTTAAATTTCATTTTGACGAGTCTTAATTTCATTTTGAGAAAGAGAGTCCTTTCGTTTTAACGACTCTTAAATTCAGACACTTAAAACCCGTCAAAACTATACAATCTTGAAGAAACTGAAGACCCGTCAAAACACCCGGCAAGCGCCAAATAGAAGGTTAATACCTCCGATTGCATCATGTCAGTCAAACGAATGTATGGAGCGTTTTTCCAAAGTTAATGGAGCATTTCCCCAAAAAGAAAAGTACATTTACCCTCTTGCCATAAACCTGCAGGCTCATGCGCAAACTAGCGCTCACACAGTGGATGAGTAACGAACATATGGGACTACCACCCTGATAAATTTCGTATGGTTATTTTTCTTAACGACCTAACCATTAAAGAAATGGTTGGAGGATTTTTGATATCGTTCGTTTGAGGTAATTTTTTATCAGGGCACCCAGAGAGGGATTGGCAACTAGCTCAAATTTGCTGAAGAAAGCAATGTCCTAATTCATAAGAGTCTCGTGATTTAACGTTAAATAATCTCCTATCCGTAAAAAGCGCGCCGTAGTGAGTGAATTCCGAACGTATGTGATCATCATCCGAATGGACTTGGTCACTAGAACGAATTTACCTAAGAAAGTAATATCGTAATTTGTAAGGCTCAGCATAATCAAACTGAAACATTAGATGCACACTAGCACCACGTAGTGAGAGAATTCCGAACATATGTGACCACCATCCGGAAGGACTTGGCCACTAGCACAAGTTTGATGAAGAAAGCATCGTCCGAACTAGCCTTACTACTCGAGATATAGCAATCACAAACTTGAAGATTATATGCACACTAGCGCCGTGCAGTGACTGAACTATGAACTTATGTGAAGTTTACTGAAGACTGATATGTCCTAACTGGTGAGGCTCTCGAGATATCTTAGGATGAAACCAATTACCCCTTATCTCAACGCGTCACAGCACTCATATTTAGTAACTCGAAAGTAAAGCATCTCTAGCGTTGGAATTCCAAATTAAACCGAAATCCAATGACACAGATTTGTTGGTCCAACCCCGTACAACGATTCTCATTTCCCCCAATTAGTGAAAATCCCATAAGCTGCGGGTATCGATCTTTACGGTTTGTCCGAAAAGAACGAAACCGTAGAAATTGAGACCGTAAAGAACGAATCCGCAAAGATCGGTACCCGACTGTACAGGAAATGAACAATAAGCAATACACATCAAGATTTGCGTCTGAGGGTTTGTTAAAAATAGGGTTTTCAAACTCACTGTAGACTGTCGGAAGATAATAAGACCTTTGCTGATCTCAATCAGATGATTTCCATCAAGGAAGGCATAATTCGACAAAGATTTTCCATTAGGGCCTAACTGACAAACGTAAACAATGGTTTTTTCGCGAATTACTCGTTATTGAAAACTCGCCTTATCAGCTGCGGTCCTTTCGAAGAGCAAGAGTTCATCTATCCGACAGAATTGGAGGCTTACATCGGTAGCCTTTGTGCTACGACAAATTTGTGAAAGAAACCATTGTTTATGTTGGTCAGTTAGGCCCTAATGCAAAATCTTTGTTGAATTGTCATCCATGACTTGGGCCAGATAACCACGAATCCCTAATCCAGCCTACACTTCGTATGGCACCCTGTATTCCACCCTTACCCTTTGTTATTGAATGTGTGTATGTAATTTACGTAATAGAATATAGTATATGTATTCACAAAATATATCTCACATCTTCTGAATTGGTACTGCTAAATAAAAAATTAGATAGAAAAGTCCTAGAAAAGCTGAAAATTAGAGTAGATCAGTCCAATCAACGAAGATAAAATTTAAATGAAAGAATAATTAATTTGTTTTTTTTTAGAATCATAAGTCGAAGAAAGCAGTTTGGGTGATCGAAGAGCCCGGTGTGATGATTCCTGAAATAAATGAAGTATCTAATCATAATACCACAAACCAAAATATTTAAATACAATCCTGTACTGCTTATAATCACATGCCAGTCTTTTATAAAATAGTTATTGAATTTCCGAAATAGAATTTCAACACTGTTTCCCTGTTAAGCTGAAATAAGAAAAACAAATTGAGCATTACAAGCTTTAAATTGCTGCTCCACGCTCTTAAATGCAAAAGTAATTTGAAATGCAAGGATGATCCCAAAGCGTGTTGAAATTATTAATTAAATGAGAATGGAATATATACCCTGCTTGTACACGATCTTCAGTCGCAAACACTGACTTCGCTATTGTCAAATTGAAAACTTTGCTCAGGCTACGCCAACCAGCATCTTCATGCTGAAATGCTCAGAAACTAATTTAGCCTTTATTTTTTTTCATGTTGCTTCATGCTAAAATGTGTAGATAAATACTGTGGAAGAACTTATTTATGTGATATAACCACAATGGAACTGACTTTTAGCTTCGGGTGTTGACAAAGAATCCCTACTGAGCCCTTGCGGCACGTCAAGCCGGCCAGTTCAGCGCAAGAGTAAAAACCATGTGTACACATGTACACATATTTCTTATTATGCTTATAAATGTTCTTTGTACGTATGAGTGTGTACTGTTAATGGATAGCTTATGAATATTATGTAGAAAACAGATTTTTTTTTCAATAAACAGCTAAATAAATAAATAAATGTGTTTGCGGTAGTAACGAGCCGAATGCTCTTTTTTATTGGGTGTATGTCACAATGAGAGAATCCTTCATCTCTTATTCTCTTTCATTAATTATATTGCGATTATAAATTTTTCTAGGGTTTGCTTGGTAAATATTGAATGACTACAGAGCTGATTAGCATATCATGCAAATAATACACCAAAAAACATGAAGGAATCACCTCGTTCTGAATGAAAGAATAGATGAAAAGTAGAGCTTATTACAAAATTTAGTATTTAGTCCGGTGCACGTATGCACTAAGTTAAATGTGGCCATGTATTGAAATAAGTCTCAGGGGTCGAGCACTACCTGATGTGGCGGAAGTGTGACACCTGTGAACATGTCATAAAACATTTTGCCGACGTTTGCCTCGTGCCACAAGCCTTTAACTCGATATTTTGACATGTTATGTGATACCACTTGGCGACCACATCAGTGGGCGCCGCGCTTAGAAATGTCGAAATTTTATCCCATACATTTTGATGTTAGTACCAGAAGAAAATAATAAACAATTTTACAAAGAGAGTATCTGGCGTGCATTAAATATGATTAATCTTTACTAACATTCTACTATTTGTTCAGTTCTGTTTTAAAGTACTTATTGTTTAATTCATTTCCATTACACAGACTACTACGACATTCGAGTGAATGATCTTATACTGGAAGTACACGTTCGGGGAACTCCAACACCTACTTTACTATGGGAAAGAGACGGACGAGAATTCAAGAATGGAATGGATAGAGTGATAATATCTAGGGAGAAAGATGGAATCTATAAACTAAGGTAATCACTTGCACAGTCTAGGTAGGTTTGCGATGAAAATCGTCTGGGTTATGTTATAGATATAACCGACGAGAAGCCTCTAAGAAACACACATAATTCTTTATGCCAAATAAAAACTATGTGTAGTCACACATAGTGGTTGTGCATAAGGAAGTACATAGGAAGTATATGTGGTTACAAATAGATATCATTTGTTGATTATATTGCAAAAATCTATGCTTGGGACACATAGAAATCATTATTGAAAAGAATAAAGAATAAATAAAGAATTTTATCAGTGTAGGACTACACTTAGACGGAAAGAACCTATAACCTAGCGTCAAGCACTTTCTAAAAAAAATATTACCCAGTTTCGCCAAAAACTGGGGTTACTCATCCAGCGAGTAACCCCACTGCCTAGTGAAATGGGCAAAAATTTTGGAAGGAAGTGCTGAGTGTTGGGTAAATTATCCTTTCTGTGAGTCATTGTTACAGCGTTGTAACATGATACAACACTTTTTTCACAAATGTTGATCAACTCAAAAAAAAATCCAAATAACATTTTCGAGGGAAAAAGAAACACTAATACATATGAGAAAAAGGTTGTTTTGTGCCTTAAAGCTATCTGGATAACGTTTTACTTGTTGATATTTCTAGATTTAGTGATCTATTTATAAATTTCAACATTGCCTGGTTTAGAACGTGTACGCTCGATTTCGGCAACACAACTATAATCATCGATACCCCCATCAGAGCAAATGCAACGTAATGCTAAAATATAAACTTAACGTAATTCATGAGTTGAAATATCTTAAGAATGTATTCAAAGCAATTATGCCCTATAATTTCAATAAAATCCAGTAATTTGTATAAAATGGATGACAGTTGGTTGCTAACTGATCGCTTTGTAATAGGAGCTCAATCAAAGTGCAATTGACCTGAAGTACACTAAAAGTCTTGATAAAAAAATTAAAATGTTACCAATGATAGAGTATATACAAAAGAACATCCATCCCCCATTATCGCGCTTCAGTAGAACTATCTTTAACTATTTATTTTTTATTTTTTTTATTCTAATCTACATGCGACGAAAAGAGAGTATACTTCGAACAACAGCTGTGAACAGATGTGTCGATGCCTTGTTGAGTGCTCCTTAATAATTAGGCAAAGCGTATTATCTACTTTTTTGGTTATCTATTGTTCGGTGGCTTGAGTGTGTAACTAACGTACCAGAAGGGCCTCGTCCGAAATTCCCCTAACCTCTGGTCACAGCCACGGAGGTCGTCTAGGGTTGGCTGCAACTGCCTCTTTTGGTTAGCTAACCTCTCAATTTCAGGGTTGGCTTTCTGTTTTGACTCACTCCTTTCACCCTCTTGAAAATACCGCTGTCTCGCTGCCAATGTTGCACCACGTGGTTCGCTAATCTCGTTCTCGATCTTGGCCGACGGCCAAGCACGCTGCCTTGGAAATCCCGTTGACTCCGCTAACTTAGGATGAATTGGATGGATTTACGAAAGTGACCATAGTATTTAAGAGGTGTTCATGCCAAATTCCAAGTGACTTCCACACCATGTCCTCGATTTCGTATGATGAGGACTGAAATTTTGTTTTTGTTCGAGCTCTATATTTCGCATTATAGTTCTGAACTGCGCTCGATTGTTTAATTTTCCTATAGTAGACTTGCTGACCTATCTCTAAATCTTTGGAATGATGACGATGTCTGGGTTTTTACCTAAGTTTACTTGTTTTGACCTTCCCAAAGTTTTTTTTTAATTTTTTTTTTTTTTTTTTTAATATTGTCTGTGTTATGGTTGTTGCGCAAGAGTGTGTGTTGTGTTGTGGGGTATATTCTTTCTTTTTGCGTGGATTTGTGGAGTTGTGGAGTAAAGGGCGATACGGTCAAAAATTGGTCAATATCAACTTGACGTATTTCTTTCAATTTTGCATTTAAAAAACCTGAACACCCCTCATTTTGAAGGTGTGTGTGTGTAGAATGTTGCTCCCATTTTGATTTTGAAATTCACTTTTCAGTTGTCAAAATGCCGTCCAAGCAAGAAGAGCAGCGTATCAAAATTTTGCTCGCGCATCGCGAAAATCCGAGCTACTCGCACGCAAAGTTGGCAAAATCGCTAAAAGTTGCCAAATTAACCTTTACAAATGTAATTAAAGTGTTTGGGGAACGTTTGTCGACAGCCAGGAAGTCTGGATCGGGGGAAAATCGAAAATCGGAAGCCGCTGAGACGACAAAGAGAGTTGCCGGTAGTTTCAAGCGAAACCCTAACCTATCTCTCCGAGATGCCGCAAATAAGCTGGGTGTATCGTCTACAACCGTGCATCGAGCCAAAAAACGAGCCGGACTATCGACTTACAAGAAGGTAGTGACTCTAAATCGCGATGATAAACAAAATACGACGGCCAAAGCGCGATCCCGGAGGCTGTACACGACGATGCTGACGAAGTTTGACTGCGTGGTAATGGACGACGAAACCTACGTCAAAGCCGACTACAAGCAGCTTCCGGGACAGGAGTTTTATACGGCAAAAGGAAGGGGAAAGGTAGCAGATATTTTCAAGCACACGAAACTGTCAAAGTTCGCAAAGAAATATCTGGTTTGGCAAGCCATCTGTACCTGTGGCTTGAAAAGCAGCATTTTCATAGCTTCCGGGACTGTCAACCAAGAAATTTACGTGAAAGAGTGTTTGAATAAACGTCTGCTGCCTTTCCTGAAGAAACACGGTTGTTCCGTACTGTTTTGGCCGGATTTGGCATCTTGCCATTACGGTAAAAAGGCCATGGAGTGGTACGCCGCCAACAACGTGCAGGTGGTTCCCAAGGACAAGAACCCTCCCAACACGCCAGAGCTCCGCCCAATTGAGAAATACTGGGCTATTGTCAAGCGGAACCTAAAGAAGACCAAAAAAACTGCTAAGGACGAGCAGCAGTTCAAGGCAAACTGGCTTTCTGCGGCGAAGAAGGTGGACAAGGTGGCTGTACAAAATCTGATGGCAGGGGTCAAGCGTAAGGCCCGGCAATTCGGATTTGGAAAAGCGGAAGCCTAACTGAATATTTTTCCTGAATTTTATACTAATTGAACTTGAAAAAGAAATTTAATTTGATTTTTTAAATAAACGATTTCACCGATTTACACGCGTTTTCCCTTGCCAAATTTTGACGTATCATAATAAAGAAAGGAGTCATTTTGGTCACAGAGTGAACAGAAGAGTTCAAGATGGTTTCAATTTTCGACAGTTTAGAATCCCATAATCTTTGGTCTTCTTTGACATAGGTTCTGATAGCTGCGTTAACAGTCCGATTAACCCTTTCAACCGGATTTGCTTGGGAGTGGTACTTGGCGTTTCGCCAATGCCAGACGTTGAAACGTTCCAACAGAGATTTAAACTCTTTCGATAGAAAACATGTTGTGTTATCAGTTATAATAATTTCAGGGGTGGAATTTCTGAAGAACCATTGATCGCGAACTAGGCTGCATAGAGATGTGCTATCGATCCATAATCCATTTACTAAATAGATCTAATACTACTAGAATGTATTGGTAACCCTTTTTGCTTCGAGTCAAAGGACCAACGAAATCCATGGCGATTATCTGCCAAGGATATTTTGTGATTCTTTGATCACCCATTAGAGGAACTACTGGAACAGAAAATCCTTTCACTTCTTTACACGTACTACAATTTTGAATATATTCGCGGACTTCTGTGGCTAATCTTGGCCAGAAGTAGCGCTGTTTAATTCGATCAATCGTCTTGTCTACTCCAAGATGCATTGATTCATCGTGATTTTCACGGATTATGCCCTCCCTATTATCATGTGGGGGGACCAATTTCCATTCGTACCTATGATCGAAGGGTAGATTAGGAGTGGAAATAAATTTCAGAAGCTTTCCATCTTCTATTCGAAAATCGACAAAATTGTCAGGGTTTTCCTGAACTTTTTTGAGAGTTTGTTCGTACCAAGACGAGGATAACCTTATGGAGACAACAGCTATGCTCCGGGAAAGAGCATCTGGGACAATATTGTCCTTTCCCTTTCTATGTATGATTGCCATATCATACTGTTGTAACGTTAGACACCAACGACTACAACGAGAAGCTGTTTTCCACTTAGTGGTTATAATGTGGGATAAGGCTGACGAGTCGGTGATCAAAATAAAGTGGGCTCCTTCAATATACCCTCGAAGTGCTTCGATCGATATCAACGCCGCTAACGTTTCCTTCTCACATGCATGATAGTTGCGTTGAGGAGTTGTAAGCTTGTGTGAGAAATAAGAGATTACTCTCTCTGAGCCCTATTGCTCTTGAATGAGAATACCAGCCACAGCTACATCGCTAGCTTCGGTCTGTATACAGAATCCTTTGGAAAAGTCAGGACTAGTGAGGATGGGAGCTGTGATAAGCTTTTCCTTAATGGAACAGAAAGCTTCTTCAGCTTGTTCATTCCATCCGAGAACTTTACTTTTTGTTTTTAGTAGATTGGTAAGCGGTGTGGTAATTCCACTAAAATCCTTGATAAACCTACGGTAATAATTACACATACCTAAAAATCTGCGTAACTTGGTTATTGTTGTTGGGCGCTCATATTCCACTACGGCTCTAACCTTATCTGGATTTGGACGTAACCCTTGAGTGGACAACCAGTAACCTAAAAAGGGCAATTCGTTTACGCCAAATTTATATTTCTCTAAATTTATCGCGAGATTAGCGGCCTTTAATTTACGTGCAACTTCATTGAGCAACCTGACATGCTCTACGAAAGTCTCACTTACTATGACTATGTCATCTAAATAAACAAACACTCGGGGTTCCAGTTCAACATGCCCTAAGACTTGGTCCATCAGACGGGACAATGTCGCTGGACTATTTACCAAGCCAAAGGGAAGCCTGGTGAACGGAAACATGCCTTTGCCTTGAACGCTGAATGCTGTATACCGGCGAGAAGAGACCTCGAGGGGAATTTGCAAAAATGCTTCAGACAGGTCAATGGTGCTAAGGTAGTTAGCTCGGGGTAATTGGCCTAAGATTCTACCAGGATGAGGTAGGGGATACGCGTCGCGCACCGTGCGTTCATTTAATTTGCGAGCATCAAGACATAGGCGAATTTTTCCTGTTGGTTGATGACTGGAACGATGGTGAGAGACCAATCGGAGTGGCATCTCTCAATGATTCCTATCCTGAGCATCCGTTCGAGTTCTTCGGCAACTTTCTGTTGAACTTTCGGGGAAACAGTGTAAGGGTACTGACGAACTGCGGATTTGTTTTTCCATTCGTCTTGGATTTCAATGCGATGGGTTATGAGGGGGGTTGATGAAATTTCATCTGGGATAGCAACTTTAAACCGATTTTAAACTTCCTCCAGTTGGGCTAGTTCGGTCTCGGATAAAAATGACCGAGACTCGTTAGGAATGGAGGGAGAAATGCCAAATCGCCTCTAAAAGTCCATTCCAAGGATGCAATCTAATGCCAAATTTTCAATTATAAAAGTTTAAAGAATTTCCAAGTACCTTCAACTGCGTTCCACTTGCCGAACGAATTTCAATAGGGGATTTAAAAATGTGTAACTTAGCATTATTTAATTTCTTATGAGTTCGGTCACTAATAAGGGTTATATTACTACCCGAATCTAGTAATCCATTGGTTATGTAACCATATAATTTTACTTCGGCATATGGCCTATTATCATTAGGGACTGAATTCGAAATAACATGAACATTGGGGTCATCTTCAGAATACATATCGTCTAAAGTTGGCTCCCAAAACTCAAAAGGGGTAACAGATCCGTTGAATGAATTTACGCGGAAGAGTTCAACGACCGGCGACTTTCGATCGTCTGAAAGCCGTTTTTTTTAAACAATACGGACAGTTTTGAGTGTCGAATCCTTTGAATCCGCACATTCTACAAAAGAGACCTTTGATCAATCGACACTGTTCAATATAATGGTTGGTGAATTTACAATAAATACATTGGTTCATCTCAGGGAGTTTGTGAGCAGGAATCAAGCTGGATAAGGATCGAATGTTGTTGGAATTTCCTTCCTGTGGATTTTCCTGTTCAACTGGAGTTTTAGGACCAGAATTAGAAAACGAACCTTTTGATTTCGAATTTGGTTTGGGCAGATCCTTCTGTTGTTTGCAGGTGTTGTTGGTATTATTGTTGCTAAGGATTTTCTGTTTTCGAAAATCCGACTGTGGGTTGTTATTTTGCCGTGGATTATTTGTATTTATAGTTTCCTGTTTTTCAAGTTTAATTTCATTTACAACGTTGGTTGACTTTTCAGAGCCAAACATTTTGTTGTAAAGCGAAAAATTTGAAGCATCAATCTGACGACCTGCGTCAACTAATTGAGGGAGGTTCTCAGTTGGTTTCCAGAGTAAATACTTTTTGTAATCACCACGCATATTCCGTTTCAATACATCTAGTTTTTCAAACTCATTCATCTGTTTAGTCATTGACCTAAACAGCTTTTCCATATCATAGTAATAATCTTGAAAAGACTCGTTCCTTTGTTGTCGACGTTGATATATTTTTGAGCGTACTAGAGAATCTAACTCTGGATGCACGAACGATTTCCTCAACTCCTCGACCATGTGGCCCCAGTCTCTCAAATGACCGTTAGAACTCATCGACATGAACCAATTAAGAGCAGGACCAGTGAACAAGTGGACAGCAGAATCGAATAATTCTTGCTCTGAGATTCTCTCAGCGAGCGACAACTGTTGGACCAACACCAAGAACTCGTTTAAACTGCTGCCTTGATCAGTTCCTGCGTATTTGTCTATTTTCCATTTGGAGACAGGTAATGATTTGTGACTGTACGACGACTGAGGCGGAGCTGTCGTCAGACGAGGGGGTGGAATCAGAGGAACCGATGGGATCGACATGGGTGGAACAATCGGGTTTGGGTTCGAAATCGGTGGAATAATAGGTACCGGGACTGTTGATGCAACTGGAATACCCATCGAGTATGGAATCTGTAGTGTAGGATACTGGATGGGTGGGTAATACGGATAGTATTATCCCGTAGAAGTGGTTCTGTACATATTCGAATAACCACCCGTTTGATACGGGTCTGCCGAATGAACGGAGTTTGGAACCGAACACCTATTTGTAGATGGTACAGCTGAATAACCGCCAAAAGGAACATTGGGTGTGGGATAGGGTAAACTGAATTGATTGATAGAAGTAACTATCGGTGGATTTGGCATGCTAACCGATATGGTGACTCTAGGCACATTCAAGACATTCACCACAGTAGAAGGAGGATTCCACATTCGAGCACTTGAAATTGTGTTCATGTTACCCATTTGGGTGGTGGGTATGATCGATATTGATTGAGTGGTAAGCGTCAATTGAGACTTCCGTTTGAAAGTTCGCAACAGGTATAGCTCATGTTCGAACTTTAGCATGGCATCCCTAACTTCCTTTTTCAAATTCCCAGAAATATTGGAGGAATCAATACAACCTAACCTCTGCAAACACTGAACTAAATCTTCGTCTTCTGGGTCTAACAATGCCACGGAGTTTCCGTTATTACCTAAAGTATTCGGTGGTTGGTTTGGATTTAGAATCAAACTTTCTGTTGTTACTGGGATTGTTAACAAATCCGATAGTAGCAAGTCACTTTCTGAACTAGCCGTCCTTTGACGGGCACGCTTGTTGTAATAGAAGAAATTCAACATTTCAAAAACCTTTTCGAGCACTTCTTTTAAGCTTTCCTGGCTTGCCTCATCTACATGGGGAAACAATTTACCTATTCTCACGCCTAAATGCAGTAGCGTTGACTGACAACGTGGTGGAGCATTTTGAAAGCCTGACAAACTGCTAACCAATCGGTTAAACTTATCAATGCAAACCGAATATTCAACTTCTGGATCGAGTTTGTACCTAACATGAGATATCGTATCTGATTTTCTCTCTTGTTTCAGAGCTTCTCTGAGATTATCTCGTTTTCTAACCATTTGGGCGCCTTCTTCACAATTTATCTCTCTAATTTGCAATTCATAATCTAATTCATCTTCGTTAAGAAAATCGACTCGTAGGTCGCAAAAGTGTGCCTGCAAATCATCAAGGCTACCGATCTTATTGTGGCTCTCTATGGCTATCACTTGTTGTACGGAGGCGCAAAAGAATTGAAAAAAACTATAAGGGACAGCCCAATGGGGTTGTACGCAAAGTTGACGTAGGACTACGCAGCAATCGAATTCCCATACACGTCAAGGCTAATTGATTTAAGTCAGTCCTGAAATGGGCCAAGAAAAATCTATTGTACACTCTTTAGAAAGCATTTGGTGGCTCTTAATTATGATACGGCCCGGTTGTATTTTCTACGATGGTTGAGAGGGCCACTATCTCTAGCGCGTAGAAGATAGTTATGGATCTGTTGGTTCATTGGTTGTTCAACGCGCTTTGCCATTAACTCCGGGACGCGGCTTTTAAAGCAATGCCATGTTCAGCCGGGGCGCGGTAATGGAAATTTCAAACAGCACAAGAGAAAAATTCATCCAAACGAACTCTTCAGTTGGCAAACTTATTTGGGTCGTCCTGAAAAGGACGGATTTAGATGACGGGGAAGAAACAGTTCGCGATTGAACTTGGACTTTCTTTCTTGGTTCATCTCGTGGGATGATTGATTCTTGTCTCGTTATCATAGGCGGCTTTTTCCCGCCAAATCGTAGGCTTCAGCAGCCATGTTTCTCACAGTGAGGTTGACGGGAGCATCGGCAACAACAGCCAACTGCACAACGCCTCTCTGGGCAACGACTGCTTGCCGCCGCCAGCTGCGATCTTAAGACCACTGCACAGCTTAACGACTGTCGTAAGGACTGAATCAAAATGTTCCGCTAAGAGCTATTAGGTAAAGGGGTCGGATGCTAGTGCACAAAAGAAGGCGGTACCAACGAAGGCAATGTGATACAAATTGCACCAAAGGGGACGAAATTCAGTTATTGCGCCACAATAATTAGTTTTAATTACTGCACGCTAGACGGATGATTTTCTTAACAGAAATATCCCTTAATTACTTGCTATCACCAGCAACTAATCCGCTATGCACAACTAGGAATTAAAATGAACTCTACTAATTGGTCGGTCGGACGTGTTGCAGTTCGGCTCGCATTATCCATGTTAGAATTTCGTTCGGTGCTTGTTCATTTACTCCGGGACGCGGCGTTTAAAGCAATGCTATTTGCAGCTGAGGCGCGGTAATTGAAATTTCAAACACAAGAGAAAAATTCAACCAAACTCTTTAATTGGCAAACTGATTTGGTCGTCCTGAAAAGGACGGATTTAGTTGACGGGGGAGAAACATAGTTCGCGATTGAACTTGGGTTTTCTTCTTGGTATTCTTGGTTTATCTCCTCTTCGTGCGGGTGACCATTTGCAGGTGACGTGGGATGATCTTTGTCTCTTTGTCACGGGTGGCTTTTTCCCGCCAACTCGTAGGCTTCAGCAGCAAGGTTGACGGGTGCATCAGCACCAACGCCTCTCAGAGCAACGACTGCTCGCCAGTACACCCTCTATGGTGCATGCTGCCGCCAACTGCGATCCTACAGCCACCAGCCACTGCGCAGTTCCACGACTGTCGTAAGACTGAATCAAAATGTACTGCTAAGAGTTGTTATGAAATGGCGTCGGATACTTTTGCACGAAAGAAGGCGGTACCAAAGAAGGCAATGTGATACAAATTGCACCAAAGGGGACGAAATTCAGTTATTGTGCCACAATAATTAGTTTTAATTACTGCACGCTAGACGGATGATTTTCTTAACAGAAATATGGCTTATGTTCTTGCCATCACCACCAACTAATCCACTATACACAACTAGGAACTAAAATGAACTCTACTAAATGGTCGGTCGGACGTGTTGCAGTTCGGCTCGAATTATCCGTTCTAGAATTTCGTTTGTTGGTTGTTCAACGTGCTCGTCAATTACTCCAAGATGTGGCGTTCAATGAATGCTATGTTCAGCCGGGGCGTGGTAATTCAATTTCAATCAACACAAGAGAAAACTTCAACCAAACTCTTTAATTGGCTAACTGATTTGGTCGTCCTGAAAAGGACGGATTTACTTGACGGGGGAGAATGATGGTTCGCGATTGAACTTGGGTTTTCTTCTTGGTCTTCTTGGTTCAACTCCTCGTCGTTGCGGGTGACCATCTGCAGGTGACGTGGGATGTCAAGGGTGGCTTTTTCCCGCCAACTCGTAGGCTTCGGCAGCGAGGTTGACGGGAGCATCAGCACCAACAGCCAACTGCACACAAGCCTCTCTGGGTAACGAATGTTCGTCAGTGCACCCTCCAATGTGCCTGTTGCTGCCAACCGCGTTCCTTCAGCAGATTTATGCACAGCTTCACGACTGCCGTAAGACTGAATTAAAATGCCAAGGTATACCCCTTATATAACATTCTTGACTGCCTTGGGGACGTTCCTTACTTAAATATGAAGTCTGTGCTAGGATTATACTGTGCATTTGGTAAATTTACCTTGAAAAATCGACATTATAAGACATCACCTTGTATTTACGTTATTTTCAATAGCCTTATTTTGAAAATCAATCAATTCCAATTTGAAAATTGATGCGTAGAAATATTCCAGATAGATTGGTGCAAAGATTTTGTAAATCGGTCATGAAATGAATTATTTATTAACGTTCAAAACCCAAGCATATTTCGTGACGCTCCAAATATTTGTACTCGCAACGTGTACCCCTGTATTAAAAACAAAGACGTAGTCCTACGTCAAAAAAAACCTAAAAATTACTGAACCTGATCGGGAATGTCTAGAAACACACCAAAGAATAATAAAAAATTTAACGCTTTGTAACAGAAGGAAAGTGCGACTCGAGACCGTCACAATGTTTAGAATTGGAATAAATGGGCTATTGTATCGAACCTTTTGTTTTTTTTTGTTTTAGAGTTTTTTTTTGGTTAAAAAAAAATGTTTTTTTTTTTTTGTTTTTTTTTTTTTTTTTTTTTTTTTTTTTTTTTGGGGTTGGGAAAAAATAAACCTTTTTTTTTTTTATTCGTGAAAAAATAAAATAAAATCCACCCAAACAAAAAAATCGTGAGTCTCCCCTAGCGCTCGTAAAAATTGTGGGAGAAGCCACAAAATTTTTCTTTTACGAGGATCGCCAATTGTAACTGACGGACCAGAAGGGCCTCGTCCGAAATTCCCCTAACCTCTGGTCACAGCCACGGAGGTCGTCTGGGGTGGGCTGCAACTGCCTCTTTTGGTTAGCTCACCTCTCAACCTTGGGGCCGGCTACGCTACTAGGAAAGACTTACCTTCGTGTTAAATTATATACAAGATCCACTAAAAATCAGTTTCTTTGGTGCATGCAAAAGATATTCGCGACTCAAGAAAATTCAAATTTAACGTTTGATTTATTTAATTTAGATTTACAATAATTTCGGTTTTGACTCACTGCTTTCACCGTCTTGAAGATACCGTCGCTTCGCTGCCGATGGTTCACCACGTGGTTTGTTGATCTCGTTCCTGGGCTTGACCGACCGCCAAGCACGCTGCCTTTAAAATTCCGTTGACTCCGCTCACTTAGGACGAATGGGTGGGAATAACGGAGGGTAGGACCGAATGGTGACGGACGGTCCGTTCGACAACTTGCGAAATCATTCAGCGTTGATAGCACTTTGGGTTTCAGGCTGGTGCCCTATCACTACGCTCTTCAACACGTGTCGTTAGAGTGCAAAGTCAGTCACTGGACTTTAATTACGTTCACTACGCACGGTTGGATTGTGAACAACGATACTCGAATGCGAGAAATCACTCCTTAACGTTTAGCACTCAATTTACTGTACCGCGTCACTAGAACTTTGTTCTATCACAGAAAAATTTAAGTAGGTCGAATTGTAGCACTCCGTTTATCTTCACTTCGCAGAATCAAAAACGCCATGGGGTTGAAGTGGGTTTATATATCCTCGCCCAAATTTCCTAGGTAGTCATTGTCAGCATCGTACGATCATCACGCCACATGTGATCGTCTGGATATTCGCGCCTTCGGCAAGCTTCGTGCGTTCGAGTAGTTGGGGCTTTGTCTCTGTCGAAGTATTGATATTCGAGCAGCCGAGTCTCCCTACACTACCTAAAGCTCGATGATCCCTATTTAGCTCCTACAATGCTCAAATGAGATGTGACCCGTTTATCGAAGCACATTCGATAAATTTCGTGCATGGGCTTGTCTTCTAGCTTTACCTTTATTTGTTTATTTTTGGAATCGTTTAGTATATTATATAATTCAAAAATCTTTTGACATGAATATTTACATTTACAATCATAATTTTCAAAGTTTTCAACAAATTCTCTCACCAAATTAATGTATTTAAAGTGGAATCTTCTTCGAAGGTTACAATAAACATAGTCAGGTATAATGGTAGTTTCTACTCCAAGATTTTTTCCTGTGTATGGCCTTTTGCACAATATAGTGTTGCTAACTGAGCAGCTGTTTGATCATGCCGAAAGGTTATCAATCTCTTAAATAATTACTAACTTCTCAACTTCAATAAATATTAACGTGAAAACATTTAGCTGAAATAAAATCGTCGGTAAAGTTGTTGTTAAGAAAATTTACCAAAAGAATGTTTATAGAACTGTGTGTCCGCTGGATTTAGCAAAAGACTAGTGGACAGAAAACAAAAAGTTTTCTTTCTCCAAAGCATTCTCCATGTGAACTTCAAATGGCGTGTACAGTGTCAGTTTCTAACCGTGTTCAAATTCCAAGAGTTCAGGACGCGTTAAAGCACAGGGGAGCAACAACTCTGAAATTTGCATCAGTCCACTGCACAACACATGTGCAGCGAATCTTGTGGGCCATCGAGAGGGGTATTACTCGAGCGCTCGGAAGAGCCTTAAACAATCGGTTCTTGAAGTGGAAAGAACCGTTTCAACCAAAATAGTAAGTCTTCTTGTATATACCGTTAACAAAAAGCATCGTTTTGTTCAAGCACAAGTGAACGGTATCAACGGTAGAGGCGTCTTAATCAGCGGTAAAGCGATTACGTTTTGTCAGTATAGCTGGTAATGGTTTGCAAAAACCCCAGGAATGGCCGTCATCTTTTTGCAACAATAAACTAAATCATGATTTGAAAAATGTTAAACCGGTTTAAAGTAACGTGAATGTAAGCAAGGAATCTCAAAACCTGTTTTTCTATTAGGTGTATTCTTAGAAAATGTCTTTTTTTTTTGCAAATTTGATGCTTTATTGTGAAAAAATGGTTATACATTTATTGTTCAAAGTATTGGCCATCGCTAGCTATAACTTTTTCCCATCTTTGTGGTAGTTGACGGATACCCTCTCGGAAAAATGATGCTGGTTTGGCGGCTATCCACGAATCGATCCATTTTTTGACTTCGTCATAATTACGGAAGTGCTGGTCAGCCAGGCCATGTTGCATCGATCGGAAGAGATGGTAATCGGATGGCGCAATGTCCGGACTATATGGCGGGTGGGGTAGGACATCCCACTTGAGCGTTTCCAAGTATGTTTTCACCGGCTGTGCAACATGTGGCCGAGCATTGTCATGTTGCAAAATGACTTTGTTGTGTTTTTTAGCGTATTGGGGCGGTTTTCCCCGCACGGGCGGGGCAAAACGCCCGGGTGGCGGCGGGGGGCGCCGCCCGGGGTGGGGTCTTTTGGTGGGAACGGCCCATAGTAGACCACCCCCCGCGGGGCCCCCCAAAACCACAGCATGTTTTGGGGGGGAGGGTTTTGGGGGGGGGCGGGGGTGGTGGGGGGGGGGGGGGGGGGCCGTGCTGCGGCGGGGGGTGGGGGTTGGGGGTGGGGCCCCGCTTCGCGCCCCCCCCCCCACCGCGCCCCCAAAACCTCCGCGGGTGGGGGGGTTGCAGCGCTGGCGGGGGGGAAAAAGGGGGGCAAACCCCCCGGGGGCGGATTTGGGGGGGGCCCCAATGGCGGCCCTTTGGACTACTCCCCAGTGTTTTTAACAGTTTTTTATTGGGGGGTGGGTGGCTCTCTGTTGGGGTGGGTGTTTTTTTTGTGTGTGGGGGGGGGGGGGGGGGGGGTTTTCGGTTCGCCGTCTTTTTTCTTTTTGTGCGGGGGGGGGGGGGGGGTGGGTGGGGGGAGAAAAACACTACCTTTAAAACGGGCGGACAAACGGTGGCGGATAGATGGGGGGTTTTGTTGTGGGGTGGGTTGGGGGGGGCGGTTCATTTTTTGGGTTTGTTTTTTTTTTTTTATAAAAGAAAAAAAAAAATTATCCTTGCTGGCTTTGTTGTTGGGTTGGTTTTTGTTTTTTTTTTGTTTTGTTTAAACTTATTTTTTTTTTTTTTTGTTGTGTTGTTTTATTTAATATAGAAAGTAAGTAGTATGATGTTGTGTTTGTGTTGGTTTTTTTGAGTATATATATTTTTGTTTGTAAGATTTGTAGTTATTTGGTTGTCGATATTTTGTTTTTTGTAGTATTTTATTCTTGTATTTCAAAAGGTCCATCGAATTTACCCATTATTTGCCAACTTATAATTTTTAAACATAATTTGATTCTAACAAAATAAAATTTGATGTATGATATAGGCTACCACCTATTGTTGCACGGAAGCTAAGCCCGACAGCAATGGGATTTCCTCTCTGTTAGACTTGATCAAGCTTTAATAACCACTGATTATCCTCATTGTATGAAGGGATATAAATAATCTCCTTCCAACAACATGGTTGAACAATTGGTCAAAAGGGCGAGCTATCTAACATCAGGATGTTCCAATGGGGGGGAAGAGCCCGCCCTCTATTCACAATCTGTTTGCAATGGGGTGTTGGCATTCCCATTCTCCTCATCCAGAGTGCTTCAATCGGGTGCCCTGATGGTCCCTCCTATCTCCCTGTATTAGCATTAAATTTTTATATAATAATGCTTATATTTATATAAGAGAAAAGTACTACGGCATCTACTGTATATGTTCTTTAATTTGTTGATCTTGAAATGACAGAATTGTTGTATATTGCTTCTTGAATAGTCCTGGCTTAGTTTAAGAAGACCTAAACATGAAATCACGTATGTAAGAATACGTACGTATTCAATTTATAATGTATATGAAATATATAAGAATATTTCAATATGTAAAAGGAAAATATATCAACATATAACAGATGAAATTCTGCATCCTGAAAATATAATATGATTATAAATAATAAACAATGACGATATGATGAAAATAATACGATGTTTTAAAGAAATACTAAATAATACACATATTATAATAAAATGCAGCTATTTGCCTCTTCAGGTCATGTGGTGTTAGGTGATTGTAATTCTGAAATGGCGAAAATCTTCGAAGTCTGTTATTGCTTGTTGGACCAGAAGATTTGTTGATGTAAGAAAAGAAAATTGATCACATCGCAGATTAGTAAAATAGCAAAGATAATTTTAGCTACCAATAAGGCGGAATAAGTTGCATATGTGTATGAATATTTTTTTTTTTTTTTCATTAAAGGTACGTTTATTTGTCGTTTTTTGTTTGGTAAAAATTATTCACATAATTGTTTAAACCTCGACTTCAAAATTAAATTTCAGTTCATCTATATCTATCCTACCATTACATTTATCAATGAAGCTGATATACAACATTTTCATTATTTGTGTTCTACTATTCGCTGCTATCATAGACTAACTCTAAGACCAGTAGGTCCCGAACAAATACGATTTTTTTCTTGGCTCAGTCAGTACTAGCACATCGGTCCCAACCTCGGTCCCAAGCTTAATAATACGCCCCTCATAATGAACTCACACGAACACACTCTCAAATATTCTGTCAAAATAACACAGCAAATCAAAACAAAGGCGCAAATATGTATAGTTAGGTGCAGACTGCAAGGTGTACTTCGGACCAAGGGGTTCTACAACAGTGAACCAATTTCAAATCGCTAGTTGCACATTGATTGTTGCTGCTATCCCCTCCAGTTAGGGTCGGAGAAGATCATCGAAACGAATAGAATCTGCAGCTTTTGTTGTAATAGAGCGAAAGCGTCTCTTACTCTGTGGCAGTCGAAAAAAATGTGCTGTATGGATTCAACACACGCATCGCAATGTAGACAGTTTTCTCCATTTGTTCTCCTCATGATAAAGATCAGTCGCCGATGTGAGAATTTTTGATTTGTCCATATGTAGAGAGAGCTGCGCTGAGAAGGTAATAAATCTCGAGCGGCTATATTCTTCCACACACGGGGCCAATTGATTCCAGGATTAGCTGTTTCGACTTTCGGTCTGGCTGTTCTCTCGACGTAGAAGCGATGGATGAGATCGGCGGAAGGGTGTTGTCGGATTTGGAAGGGGAGGGATGGTATATTGCTTGCTATAAGCTTTAGGCAGGAAAGATCTGTAGGGATATTTGGATTTGTGGAGTTTGCTTGATTGAGGAAGGAACTATAAAAAGGAAGGGAGATAATTTCGTGCAAGTGCCGATTGATTAATAACGCCTTACACTTTATCGCTGGTAGTTGTAGGTTGAGACCGCCATTCTCCCTTTTACGTACAAGCTGCTCCATCGGGATGGTCGCACATGCACCAAGGAATAGGTAGCTCCTCATAGTGGCCGTCAGCTTCGCCACGTGTGCAGCCGTTAGATTAAGATTTGCTGCCATGTACCACATTTTGGATGATATGAAGGTGTTTAGCAGCGTTATCTTTTGGTGTAAACACAAGCTACGTAGCGAGTGTAGCCAAATTAGCCGAGCGAAATTAGTGACGAGTAGGTCCCAATTTAACTTGACCATTAACCGTATCGAGTTTGCGAAAATCACTCCAAGTATTTTAATTGTATTTTCTGTCCGAAACAATACCAAGGTTGTTAAAGGGATGTTTATGAGGCCGACGTCGATTGCCGTTGTTTTAAATTCATTCAAACGTGCCCCTGCTACTCTTTCAAAACGCCGGAACAGATCTCGCATTTCGTTGATCTTATCGACGCTGGTGGCGATGGCACTGATGTCATCTGCGTATGCGACGATTAGATCTCCACCACATACTTGTTCTAAACGTCGCAGAAGTGGATGCAGATAGAGCACAAAAAGGTGCATCGAGAGAGGGTCCCCTTGACGGACCGAACGTTGAATTTGGAATGGTGCAGAGAGGTGTCCGTTGATCAGCAAGCGAGATGAAGAAGCTGCCGATATATGGGAAAGTAAATCCACAAGAGCTGTGTTAAATCCTAAACCTCTCATTGTATTAAACAAATAGCGTTGGTCTACGCGATCGAATGCATGGTCGAGATCGAAAGAGACAAGTTTGCCTTTTTGATTGTTCGCTTTCATCTGTGCAATTCTGTCTTTCACTGTTAACGTTGCCTGAAAGATGTTGCGTCCAGAATTCGAACATTTCTGCGAGCCAGTCAAAACACCATTGGCACGGAGCACATTTTCGAGTCGCTGTTTTAGCACACGAGAAAGAATTTTGTAGTCAAAATTGACTAGACTAATTGGTCTGTAGGAACATGCGGTGTCTCCCGCACCTCGTTTTTTCACCAACACGATCACTCCATCGACGAACTGAGTTGGGAAATTTGACCTGATAGCCTCATTTAAGATCAGGTTCAGTTCACGATGTATCGCATCGAATGTACGCAGATAAAACTCTTTCGGCAAACCGTCGGGGCCGGGTGATTTCCTCGATGCACTTGTACGGATAGCAGCAAATATTTCAGTCGTAGTGATTTCATTCATACAGGCTTCGTTTATATCATTCTGCTCCGGGATGACTCTCTCGCACTGAAAGGGGCCATCTTCTTCTTGTTTGTCCACATGACCACGTGTGTAAAGATCGGTGAAATATTGGAGCATATGATCTTGTATCGCAGCAGAATCATCGATGATCTCGTCTCTCTCGTTTCGCAGTTGTTGGATGGTAGTTCTTCGGCGATTTCGCTCTCCCAGCTGGTAGGTCGACAACGTTTCACCAGCAACAAACGTTTCGTTGATCCGCACGAACATTTCGGAGAAGCGACGTTGATGTGATAGCATCTCGGCTTTTATCCGATTGATAGTGGTGAGCAAGACATGGTTGTTTTGGTAGCTGTCGTACGCCTGCCGTAGGCACTCGTAGAGCCGTTGCTGTTCGTGGTTGAAATTGTCTAGAACTATTTTAGATTTCCAACGGAAGAAAGATTTTATTACTGCCACCGTAATTGTAATTTATACTGCCACCGTAATTGGAACTCTTCGATATTTTCTGCTGTTAGGAGGTGAGGACGGAGGGATCAGAACAACATTGCAGACAATGTTATAGCCGGGCAAGACAAGCTGTTCGTGTTCAACCTCCTATAGAAAAACAATATCCAGCTCCATTGTACGAACGAACGTGCGAAGGGCGTTGGTGATGTTGTTTATATTGATGGTTCCGATATTACAGCTGACGTACTCCATTATTGCTGCATTTCGTCGTCGGGAACGCTGGTGGCGGTGGTATCTTCTTCGGTGGTTCGCATTTTCTTGCGCGGTGGCTGTCTACGCGAACGTCGTAACATGCTGTTCGAGGCAAGAAATGATTGTGAGCTGTCTGTATCGTTGCCATCAGGTTTGCGTTGGGATACAATGGTGCCGGTCGGGTTTGAACCAGGTGAGAGTTGGATGACAGCTTGCATTGCGGAGGGTTTCGTTTGTGTAGCGGGGGGCGGCATCGTGTTTTTCTGTCGTGCTTCTACAGCTCGTGTCTCACCAAGGAGATTTGGCTTCGGGCGCAATGTGCCTTGTTGCCGAGTAACAGACGGTCCCTTTGTCGTCTGGGTCGAGTTCGAGTTCGATGACGGTTTACGTGAGTCCAATCGGGGTTTGATCGGTTGTGGTTTTGACGGATTTCCCTTCGTTACGTTAGCGTATGAGGTCACGAACACTGAGAACATCTCCGTAGTCGGCGAGGAAAACAGCAGTCTGGTCGTTGGTGATGCTCTCGGGTAGTTCAAGTAGCTTCACCTCAACTGCACCGTCCCCCATCGTAATCCGAAGCTTGTAGGATTTCCCATCAAACACGAAATCTTGCTTGCCATCGTGCTGCTCCACGATCTTTTCCGTAAGTTCCAGGCTGTTGACCTTCACGAATGTACATCCAAGCCGCCTGCTAGGCTAGAATAGAAGCACATTTTCGCGCGTAAGACCGAGTTCGTTTCGGATGAACTTATGAATCTCGTCATGGGAGAGGAGCTTTGGAAATTGCGAATAGTCGACGCGAAACGTATTTTCGCGGCCCGGCATACCGGAGTAAGACCGCGAACGCGATACTTTATTCGATAGAAGAAAAAAACAACCGACAAAAAGCGTACTGATAGTCTGTGAACGACTTCCGAAATTTGCTTGTCCGAAAACATCGACTGATCGGCTCGGAAGTTGAGCGCTAACTAATAATGCCAAAAACGAAAAGTTAATAAATCTAAAAAAAATTGAAATTTGAGTTTTCCGATAACTTTTGTTTGTTAGTAGACCAATAAATGATTCTTCATGTCTGTGAAATAGGAAATGAATGATTATAAACAATGTCAGTTTTTGAATTATTATATATTTTAATGTAGAAGGAAAAAACTTTTTGAGTAGAATTTGTCGTATATAACCTTTCCCAAAAAAAAAGGAAAAAAAAACTTCCTATCTTTTGAATACATAGCGTGTGTTGGGTGGGCTAAAGCTTACAATAATACATACATAAATGCAAAGCTAAAAATGTCATATAAAATATAAAACGATAATAACAATTCTATTTGTGATTACATGTCTGCAGATCGTGGCCCTGCTGCAATTGTAGACGGACTAGCGTATCTTGAAAAAAAAAAATTAAAATTAGTATACTTGGGAATTCCATGGATGATCTGAAATTATACATTATATAAATGATAGTATATCTAAAATTTCGATGTGCTGCTCTATTCCTTGCATCGCCATTATCATTTGTAGTGAATCTCATAGGTTCTATAGTGATTTTAATTAATGAAATGAACCATTTGAATTTCGTATGTTCTTCGGTGATTGTACAAAAAAGTGAGTAGATAAATACAGTGGAAAAACTAATTAATGTGATTAATGTGTATGCGCAAGGGAATCTAACAAAATAAAATTAAATGATGTAGAAGGAGATGTTCGCTCATCACCTTGAGGCACTAAGAGTAGACAGTAATGTTTGCTAGAATGAAAGATATGAAAAGAAAGTATTGAAAGTTCCGTCAGTGTACGGTAGGTTGAAAATTGAATAGAAGTATTGGAAATTGAGCGAAGGGCATGGGTATAGTGGTACTCGAACCAAGGACGTTACTTTTGCCTTACATCCCACTGCGGGATAGGTCAAGGCACGGACGAATCCGCCACCTCAACAGTACCCCGCAGTGGGATGTTAGGCAAAAGTAACGTCCTTGGTTCGAGTACCACTATATCCATGCCCTTCGCTCAATTTTCAATACTTCTATTCAATTTTCAACCTACCGTACACTGGCGGAACTTTCAACACTTTCTCTTCATATCTTTCATTCTAGCAAACATTACTGTCCACTCTTGGTGCCTCATGGTGATGAGCGAACATCTCCTTCTACATCATAATCGTTACCGCCCAAACACAATGATAACGGAAACGGAACGGAAAAACGCAAGTTTGACAGTTGTTGCAAATGACTTCGATATGTCCAATTAGAATCAGCTTGGATTTAGCCTGGTTTCTTTTCGACAAGCAGGCTTACTCTGATCGGGCTTTGCCGTTTTCCGTTGCCGCTATCATTGTGTTTAGGCCATTACTCCACGTACGGAGAATACAGACATAACAATCATAGTAAAATTGAATGCCAATACTCCCCCCGCTTTCCACCGCGAAGTCAACGTTTTTTTTACATTGCTCTCTTCGAACCGCGATTGACGGTTCTATTAGAACTATTGATTTCAGTATCCGCGCGTCTCATCATCTCTGCTGCAAGCAAGCAGTTCAATAAAAAAAAAAGGAAATAAACCATCATTATTTTTAATCTTGTATTTCAGACTGTTGTTACTCATTCACCTGTGGTAATTCCACTGGATCTGTCGGATATTAACTCACTTCCAAATAAGGTCAAAGAAGTACTGGAAATACATGGTCAGATAGATATCCTAATCAACAATGGTGGTGTTAGCGTTAGGTCGGATTGCTTATCAACTGCAATCGACGTTGATATCAAAGTAATGTTGGTTAATTATTTTGGTACGGTGGCAATGTCCAAAGCATGCCTTCCGTCGATGATTAAACGCAAGCAAGGTAGAATTGTATGTATTTCTAGTGTACAAGGTAAATTCAGTATTCCCTATCGGTCCGCATATGGTGCATCAAAGCATGCTCTTCAAGCGTTTTGTGATAGTCTACGTGCAGAGATAGTTGAAAATAATGTAAAGGTAACCATAGTTTCACCTGGGTACATCAACACTGCATTATCCTTCAATGCATTCACAGGAACTGGCAGTCGGTATGGAAGTAAGTTATTTCTATGAAATGTTTGATATAAAACTATAAAAATAACACGTCTTTCAGAAATCGACCCAACAACTAAATCAGGTGCGTCACCGGAAGCTGTGGCTAAGCGAATATTGAAGGCAATATTACAAGATGAAGATGATATTACGATAGCGCCGGTCGCTCCAAGAGTAGCGTATTGGATTCGACATCTGTGTCCGCCGTTATATTTTTGGATAATGGCCAGACGGGCGAAAAATCTAGCTTTATCGAAGAAGGACGAATAACTCAAGACATTCAGCAGACTAGGTTGTTACTAGGGAGCATTACATTGCATATAGTTTGCATGAAATCCTTTATTAAAGTCTTAGTGTATCAGTAAAATTACATCCCGAATTACGGTATCGAATCCGTCGGGAATTTGTTGAAATTAACTTCACTGTGTCTAAATTTGTCATCGTTATATTTATAAGTTCATTGAATATTTTAGCAACGAACATCAAAGTTTGATTTCATTATCATGTTTAACATAAACGCGTACAGTAATTTGCGCGATAACGATTAGTACGGTATATGGTGTGTGGCTATAATTTGACATTTTTGGTTTAGGGAGAGAATGTATAGCGCGGCATAAATTTTATCCACAGTAGCTCGTAGTCACAAAAGAGATAATAGTAAATAGATAGAGAGTGGCGCTGCCGTCGTTATCGAAACATCATTTGCTTCCTTTCAAGGTTTCTTATAGCAACATAAGTGTCAAATCAAGAAGCTTAGATTTTGACAGTTTTCGCCCGGCATGTTTCCGCATCAAAACGAAAGGAACACCAACACCAATCCTCCTCTAAGTAACTCAGAAAAAAATCTAAACTAACTTGTTTGAAGTTCACATTAAATCGATATTCGTCTAGTTGACATATAACTTCGTATAAAAGACAACTATACTCGCTTATTGTAAACTTGACATATGTATAAGTTCGTAGATGTTCGTATACGTTCATAAATTAATGGAAATTTATTTAAAACCAAGAATACATTTTTTTCCTACCCAGATTTGTATTTTATTTTGTCAACTACCAATCTACCAACTAAGAATATCAAAATTTCAAACATCTGTCATGTTTCGAACATCTATTGAACAATTATTGCTGGTCGAGTGGATTATACTCCCGGTTTGCTCGAAGAGATTTTTCGGGATGAAAATTTGGAAGTTAGACATATAGTAACATTGAGTCACCGCGCATGCCACATGCAGACACAGAGTATCATTAATCGCACCGATTTAATAATTTAATTCGGGTAGCTAAAAGCTATACATTCTGACCACCATTATCAATATTCAGTAAAGCTAGCTTTGCAATCGGCCACCGAACCACTCCCGTAGATGTCTTTACAATAGCCTGCCGAACTCTTCCATCAAATCCCCGAATCACTTCAAGAATACGGCCCTTTGTCCAGCTATTACGTACTCTTTCCGTCGTGACGGTAACCAGATCACCCACATCTATGGGTTTCACGTCTCTAAACCATCAAGTTCTTCGAGCTATTGTGGGTAAATGTTCCCGAATCCACCGTCGCCGGGACGAGTCAACCATGACCTGACATAAACTCCAGAATAAAACATAAGAAGAATGATTAGTAATTTCCATTTAATTCCAACTACCTTTATTGCTTATCTCGACAGATACGCGTATTTCGTCTACAATGTGCAGACTTCTTCTTACAATAGCCTGCCGAACTCTTCCATCAAATCCGCGAATCACTTCAAGAATACGGCCCTTTGTCCAGCTATTATGTACTCTTTCCGTCGTGACGGTAACCAGATCACCCACATCTATGGGTTTCACGTCTCTAAACCATCAAGTTCTTCGAGCTATTGTGGGTAAATGTTCCCGAATCCACCGTCGCCGGGACGAGTCAACCATGACCTGACATAAACTCCAGAATAAAACATAAGAAGGATGATTAGTAATTTCCATTTAATTCCAACTACCTTTATTGCTTATCTTGACAGATACGCGTATTTCGTCTACAATGTGCAGACTTCTTCAGTGTCGTGTACGAATACTCGACTGAAAGAAAACCTTCGCCACCTGCCGTATTTATCCTATTTTCTAAATACAAACACTTGTACACTTGTAACTCCCGTCGAAGGTCGTTGCTTGCATCGACAAAACTGGTACCTTTATCGCTGTGTACTTCCATAGGAGCTCCACGACGAACTACCATCTTGAAGGAATATGTACTAAGTGAGTGGACTACCAGTAAGTGCACTGCACGGATAGTCAGGCGGTGAACAGAGCAACCCACCTTTTCACTGTCGCTCTACCCACCGCCATCGGACCGAAATAATCAAGTCCAACATACGAAAATGGTCGAACGTAAGGTAGTAGACTAGCCTCAGGAAGAGGCGCCATTCGAGGGACATGGGTTTACGCATTTCGAATACGGCAAAGATCACACCATTTTGTTAATGTACGGACTAATGCCCGAAGACCGGAACTCTGGTAAAGCATGAAAATATGTCCAATGAAACGGTCTCATAAGTAGTACCGTGGCTGGATTATCGCTAGGAAGTATGATAGGACATCTAGTATCGGACGACATAATATGCGCCTTTTGGATGCGGCTCTCTGGACGTAACAACCGGAATAATCAAGTCCAACATACGAAAATGGTCGAACGTAAGGTAGTAGACTAGCCTCAGGGAGAGGCGCCATTCGAGGGACATGGGTTTACGCATTTCGAATACGGCAAAGATCACACCGTTTTTTTAATGTACTGATTAATGCCCGAAGACCGGAAATATGGTAAAGCATGAAAATATGTCCAATGAAACGGTCTCATAAGTAGTACCGTGGCTGGATTATCGCTAGGAAGTATGATAGTACATCTAGTATCGGACGACATAATATGCGCCTTTTGGATGCGGCTCTCTGAACATCCACGGCTCTCAGGTAACATCCACGAGTGGAGATAACTGGCGTAGTTTACTGATACCTTTTAATCTCACTGAAATATTCGTATCACTCTCCGTTGCCCGTTTTGCGTTTTGTAGTGTGCGAATTTCGTCAGCATATGTATTCTTCTGTACCTGCTGTCAGATACCTTGTGATCAAAAAGTTCCGGTAATTTTCAATTTAAAAAGGCCGCCTTTATTTTTTCGGTAAAATCTTTTTAGTGTAAGATGGCAACACTAGTTCTGATATTCTGTCAAAGTGTGAGAGCAAATTATCCATTAGTTTTGTTTTGACAACTGCTTTTGTTAGTCGAAAAATAGACGCTCGGCGATTTTTACCATGGATAAAAAATTGGAACAACGCGTTTGTGTGAAATTTTGTGTTGCAAACGGATTTTCTGCAGCGGAAACGCTCAGAATGTTGCAAAAAGCCTTTGGTGAGGACTCTATGTCACAAAATCGTACATTTGTTTGGCACAAAGACTTTAAAGAAGGCCGTGAAAGCGTGAGTGACATGCCGCGTTCTGGACGACCATCGACCTCAACTACCGATGAAAACATCGCTTCCGTGAAGAATTTAGTTATGGAAAACCGCTCAATTAGCATTCGGGAGATAGCTGCACTCCTTGATATCTCATTTGGATCGACCGAACACATTTTGACGGAAATTCTGGGCATGAAACGCATTGAAGCACGACTTGTTCCAAAAGAGCTGAATTTTTTGCAAAAACAGCATCGAGTTGAGGTCGCTAAACAGATGATTGCGAACGCAGATAGCGATCCCACATTCATGGATAAAAAATTGGAACAACGGCGATTTTTACCATGGATAAAAAATTGGAACAACGCGTTTGTGTGAAATTTTGTGTTGCAAACGGATTTTCTGCAGCGGAAACGCTCAGAATGTTGCAAAAAGCCTTTGGTGAGGACTCTATGTCACAAAATCGTACATTTGTTTGGCACAAAGACTTTAAAGAAGGCCGTGAAAGCGTGAGTGACATGCCGCGTTCTGGACGACCATCGACCTCAACTACCGATGAAAACATCGCTTCCGTGAAGAATTTAGTTATGGAAAACCGCTCAATTAGCATTCGGGAGATAGCTGCACTCCTTGATATCTCATTTGGATCGACCGAACACATTTTGACGGAAATTCTGGGCATGAAACGCATTGAAGCACGACTTGTTCCAAAAGAGCTGAATTTTTTGCAAAAACAGCATCGAGTTGAGGTCGCTAAACAGATGATTGCGAACGCAGATAGCGATCCCACATTCATGGAACGCATCATAACTGGTGATGAAACGTGGGTATATGAATTTGATATGCTCACAAGTCAACAATCGTCCGAATGGCGCGCCGAAGATGAGCCGAAACCAAAAAAATCACGACAAAGTCGCTCCAAAATTAAAGTTTTACTGACCGTTTTCTTTGATTTTCGCGGTGTCGTCCATTCTGAATTCCTTCCAGAAGGTCGAACGGTTAACAAAGAGTATTATTTACAAGTTATGAGACGTTTGCGTGAGGCAATTCGAAAGAAGAGGCCAGAATTGTGGCGCAATAATTCGTGGATTTTACACCACGATAACGCTCCATCACACACCGCGCTCACTATTTGTGAATTTTTGGCCAAGAACTCCACCAATACCATCAAACAAGCACCATATTCACCAGACCTTGCCCCGTGCGACTTCTTTCTCTTCCCAAAACTGAAAATTCCGCTCAGAGGTAGGCGTTTTGAATCGATTGATGCGATAAAAAAGAATTCGCTGGAAGAACTGAAAGCCATACATTCATCGGCCTATAAAAAATGTATGGATGATTGGATAAAGCGCTGGCATATGTGTGTTGCCTCTAATGGCGAGTACTTTGAAGGCGATAATAAAGATATCAATTAAAAATTGAAATAAATGCGTTTTTTTTCAAATTACCGGAACTTTTTGATCACAAGGTAGATGCAGGTTTCTGCCATTTCAAGCTTATTTTGCGTCAACGTGTCATACAGTAGAGGTTCATCTTGTACTTTCTTCTTTAGGTCGTTCATGAACCTCTGCACGTATGCCACGGTTTGCAACAGTTGGTTCCTCAAAGAATAACGAGTAAAATCAATCGTTGTTGAATAGTTGCCATCCTGTTGAACCAAACACGTTTGAATCTCCTCCAAAGTCTCACATTTAAACTGCTCGTCTTCCGGCCACTCACGTTCTAATTGGTACAGAGTTTAAGGTCTGCGAAACCAGCGACAAGATGGTGAAAAGCAGGGTTCACTGTACGATTTAGTAGCATCGTCTGCAACGTTTTTCTTGGATGGGATCCACCGCCACTCTTTCTCGTTGGATTCAGTCAGGATCTCCCAGATTCTAGCGGCCACATATTGTCGGTAGTTGCGACTTAATCCACACCAACACATTCTTAGAGCCGGTGTAATAGAAACATTGGCGATAGGCAGACTATGTGACTGGCGTATCACTTTCAGCAAGCGAACCCCGAGTACAGCGGCTTGTAACTCCAGTCGTGGAATGGACAGCAGCAGATTTTGCAGCCACCAGTGCATATTTCACTTTTCCGTCATACTTGGCAGGCATAAGCTGCTTCATTAGCGTCTACGAACACATGAGGTTGCGCCGACTCAAATTCCTCCTCACCACGATCAGGAAATAGCAACGATCAATCCGAATGTTATTCAATTGACCGTAAAGCTTAGTCCACTGCATCCGCCTCTAGCACAATTTATCTCGAAGCTGCTCATTCCAGGGGGCTTTTGACCTCCAAATGTCTTGTATGAGTGTCTTACCATGAATGAGAAAGTAAGACATCAATCCCAATTGGTCAAACAAACTCATCATGACTGCTTGTATAATGCCCATCACAATCAGCTGCAGGGTCGTCTCAAAGCGAAACCTACACACTTAGAAAATTTTACAGTATTCGGTAATTTTTTACCGAACTTTCAACAGCTGAACGTTCGGTAATCTGTTCGGTAATTAAATCAATTACCGAACGTTCGGTACTCAAATTTTTTGATGAACTGTCAAAAACTACCGTACAGTTCGGTAATGGAAGATTTGATGATCTGTCAAAAATTACCGTACAGTTCGGTAATTTGTGTAGTCTGGTACCGAACCGTTTGGTATTTTGTTTTTGTTTGTATCGTTAAACACCAAAATATTTGGATGTTATTGGTTAATTGCATATATTAAACAAAACTATATTTGTTGTTATTCCGACCGGGACTGTGAGGTCTTTCCAGCATATGGCGCAGTCAACGAAATACTACGAACGATGCGTGTCGACTGCATCGGATGCTGGTCAGTGAAGTTGTGTTCTACCTGTAGATGGATACAATGCTGCAAATATATTTTGCATGTGTATCATTTAGAATAATAATCCCTTTTTACATCGAACCTATTGATTGTTTAGCGTGTAATCAGCACATTTGAAATATTTATAGCTAGCCGGATGAAAGCTCTAATTAACGCAGGTTTATTTTCTACATACATACATGGAATAATTAAAATTAATCAATATCCAAAGCACCTTCTGGACAACCGATCACTGGAACCACGAGGCTTCATAGAAAATGGCTGACAGTTTGACAGTTAATAATACTTTACCGGGCTTCGGTTATTCAGAGTTCGTTTTACGTTTTGTTCGGTAAAGTTCTTACCGTATTCAGTGATTGTTTGTCTTTACCGTATGGATTGTATTTTTTTCTACCGTATTCGGTAAATAAAATTCAACATTACAGATCGTTCGGTAAAGTGTTACAAAATTACGGTAACATTTTTTATGTTTACCGAAAAATAGGTAAGATGTTATGTTTACCGAAATGTTTCGTCAATTTTTTTACCGAACAGCAAAATCGAATTTAAGTGTGTATGAATTTCTTGCGCCAGGTAAACGAGCAATGAAAAAAAAACGGGATTGCCTTCTAATATGCAGGATGGTGTTTCAAATGCCAACTCGATCGAAGTTATCGCCGATTTATTTCGCACGCAATTCAGCAGTGTTTTCTCCAACAAAATTCTTAACGACAGGATATTGCAGCTGCCACTAACAACGTTCCTCGTATGTCTCTAATTGGAGCTTCATTTTCCTTCGACAGTGTCACAGTGGTGTCAGCCAGAAAGCAGCAGCACTGGTCCTGATGGCATTCCCTCACTGATTCTGAAACACTGCCTAGATACTCTTGTGACGCCTTTAGCCAAAATTTTCAATGTGTCATTGTCTTCAGACCTTTTCCCTGATTGTCGGAAGAAATCTTTCGTTTTCCCTATTCACAAAAAAGGATGCAAACGGGGACTGTCGCTAATTACCGCGGAATTGCTGCGCTGAGTGCCATCTCTAAACTCTTCGAACTAATTGTTCTGAAAACGAATTGTTCAGGACTGCTCGGAAATCATTTCGCAGGATCAACACGGATTTATGCCCATGCGATTCACATCGTCTAATCTTACTGCCTTTATTTCGTTATTATTCGTGACATTGAACTTGGCCATCATGTAGACGCCATGTATACCGACCTCTCCGCGGCTTTTGAAAAGGTCTACGATAATCTTCTTGTTTGGATTCTTTCCTACCTGACTGGCAGATCTACGTCTGTAAAGATTGGCGACTATTCCCCGTTACATCTAGAGTTCCTCAAGGCAGTCACTTGGGGCCATTCGTTTTTCTGCTGAATATGAACGACGTGAACATTATCCTTAAATGCTTCAAGCTCTCATATGCGGACGATTTGAAGCTCTACTACTTAATAAATTGCCGTCATGACGCTCACTTTCTGCAACATGAGTTAGAAGGTTCGACGAACAGGATGGCACTAAATGTGTCCATGTGCTCGGCCATATCGTTCGGGCGAAAACGGGTGATGCTTTCCTACGACTACACCATAAAAAGGGCGAAATTGAAGTGTGAAACGACAGTTCAAATTGACGTTCAAGGATCACATTGCTTATATTATTTCTTCGCCTCTTCGCAGCCAGGCTTTATATTTCGTTTTCTTAAAGCTTCAAAAACGTGTACTACCTCTAGGCATTATGTTGTTCCTTGGTTCGCCAAATACTGGAATATTCCGCCGTCGTCTGTTCTCCATTCTACCAAAACGCCACCCTGGGGATAGAAGCCGTTTAGCGAAGATTTATTCGTTTTGCTTTGCGGCATCTTCGTTGGCGTGACCCACAAAATTCATCGATTGCTCCAAGCTACTTAGTCTCCTTGACATCAACACTCGACGATGCAACCTCATGCATGCTTTCTTCAATAACCGGCGAACGAGGACTAACTGTGGTGTACATGAACCCGTGTTAAACATGTGTCGTGTTTTTAATAGTTGCTACCAAGTATTTGACTTTAACTCTTCCCGTGGACTAAATAAGTGCAATTTTAAAAGATGTCCTAACAAACAATCACTCATTAAGTAAACATCATTATAGCGATTTAATTCAGCATCGTATTGAATAATATCTGAACTATTTTCAATCACAGCTTCTGTTCAGGCATTATTCACACAAATGGAGAAATTATTAAGCTGTCGCCAAGCGATTATAGACACAGGCAATTGCATATGTTTAAGAAGCAAGTTTGCAACAATGGAGTTCGGCTGATAATTGAATAACTGCTATTTAAGTTCTGCACTTAAACTTCGTTTATTTAAACTTCTCTTCGGTTTTTGTTCACTCAATTCTGGAAAATTTATTCATCTTTATGCTTTCAACTCTCAAGCTAAACGTATAATCAACTTCAGTAGAGGTAGAACTAATTATTTGATTTAATATAACATTTATTCAATAATTGTTCAGCTTAGCGAGTTTTTTTTTTAAAGGAATAATATATTTTTACTTTGTTAAAGTCATGATGAAATTTTACCTCCACATCAATCAAAGATATTACAAGTATTTCCAAGCAAACACAGACACTTGCCAAACATCCCACTGCGGGGTAGGTCAAGGCAGGGACGGATCCGCCCCCTTGACTGGCAAAAATGTCAGCATTTGATCGTGCTCAAACACCGCCAATGCACTGTGGTCCTCGTAGAAAAATTAGGTGGAATAATTTAATAACTCAAAGAATATAAGAGATAGCGTATTGATGTCTTCTAAACAGTTTCTAGTTAGCTTATGCTGCATTGTTTGCAAAAATGTCTTATACGGCTATTTTCATCAATAAAGTAATTCATTGTCAATTTTTTTCGTTTTTATAGATAGAAATACAAAATGTTCTACAAAATTAAGGAGTATAAAAACTAATAAAAACATTATAACTTTGTAGAAGATCATTTTTATCTATCTCTTCTATTTTTTGAGATATAGCGCACTTAAAGAAATAAAAGACAAAAATCACAATTTCTGTAATATTTTGAAAAAATATCTATTTTTCAGGCCTACTATGTTCAATAAGATTGTAGTGAATATAAAAATACACATTTGCTCAGAAGACATCATACCCGTAGAACTTTTCTGTGAAAAGTTATCAGTTTTGTTGTTTTATAACCCATATATTCAAGCGTTACACTTCAAAAAGGCCTAAGTGAAACCTATAGTAATATATACTAGTTGTATAAATATATCCCAAAGTACATTGAAGCAAAATTCGGGAAAGGTCTTTTTTGATGTTTCTTAATAGCAGCACTTTGAAAATATCGTTTTTTAAGCCGCAAATCTACAACCGTGTTCCACTGGGGATCAAATCAAAGCAAGCTTTGCTTTTTTTGGCTCAAGATTGTCGTGTTACGTGCATTCAAAATGAAACAAGGTAATTGGCTGTTTGAGCATTGTTATGTCATAACGCGAATTAATCGATCAACAATTCCCCTGACCGTTCTCATCTCTCTTCTAATGAAGGGAGCTGAAAAAAAAGATTTGTTGGAATTTGTAAAGAAAAGGTATTCCGGAGAAAAACTTTACGTAAATCTGGTACATAAGAAGCTTTATCTGGTGATGCTGAAGTTTCAGAAATTATGGCGTGCAGCTGGACGAAAACGAACGGTTCTTGAAAATCAACAATACTTGGCTTGATGGATCATCGATCATCGATGTTACGTCTTCCTCAAAACAATCCGCCGGCCGTCCATCAAAGCCGTTCAAAGACGCAAAACGAAAAAAAAAAGAAAAAAAAAAGATGGAACCTCTTCTCAGCCAATATTTGGCATATGAAATCTCGTTTGCTGCAGCAACTTCCGTGGCGTCGGCTGGGTTCCGGAAAGCTGGTTAATTGATAGAAAAATAAGCACAAAATCCTGAGACAGCAGCAGCCAATCTACTATTTTCAGCAGATAAACGGAAAGTAAAATTTGATGCACTTACAGCTGAGGAAGGTCTTGCATTCTTATGCAAGAACGGGTTTTCAAAAGCTTAGCTTAGGATATTCGGCAGGTGAATTTGAGTAGAGGAGCAGATATATACCCATCGTATAATAAATAAGTCGAAGCTAAGAAACTGTGCTATCCTACAGGTATTTATTACTATTAGATCTGTCTATCCGACCATCTGTTGCTGAAATATCGTTACAGAACCTTGTTGAGCATACCACGAAGCGCCTTTTCCAAAGCTTGATGAGCCGAGTCATGTCTCAAGACATGGTGCCATACGACGAGTATACAGTTATATACCTACAAATGGGGTTGTGATGGCAGTAGCAATCACGCAATATATAAACAGTGTTTTATCGACGAGGACGAGGAAGACGAACTGCAAGAATATAGAGATTCGCATATATTCGCATTCTCCTTAGTTCCTCTACGGTTGATTGGGCATCGTACATCTGACGGTACTGAACAAATTGTTTGGAACAATGATCTTCCTTCATCAATTTCCTTATGAAGACCCATAAAGCTGGTATTTGCAAAAGAATGCGCAGAGCTAACTATGCGCGAGGTTCTTCTAATGAATGCGCAAATTCAAAATTTGAAGAGTGTTATGGCAACGTTGTCCAACCATGTTGTTTCTGTTAAATCAGTGATGCTGTTTACGATGATGGACACCAAAGTCGTCAACGATTTGACTGGAACCAACTCGCAAGCGTGCTATATTTGTGGAACTTCTGGCAAACACCTTAACAATTCCAGAAGTGGTCAAGACTCTGATGATCCTGGCAAATATAAGTATGGATTTGTTCCATAAAAACTATGCGTATTCATGCGTACATAAAAACTATGGAAATGTTATTGAAAGTATCTTATAGAGTGGTACTTGATAAACCTACCTGGCGTGTTAGCAAGTCGGACAAAACGGTAAAAGCAAAGGAAACGGAGATTCGAAAAAAGATGCGTGTGAAATTTGGTATGAATAGTATATTCTTCAATAGTTTTAATTTTATTTTTAAATTGTTCGATTTCATCTAACTATTTCTTGTGATTTTTTTCCCACATGATTACGCATTAGTGAACCGGTTCCAGGAGATGGCAATTTTAACGACGGAAACACGGCACGAAAGTTTTTCCGTGAATGGAAAACTACGGCAAAAACTACTGGACAAAATGAAAATTTGTTGGAGCGGTTCCATATCCCTCTTACAGTGATTAACTGTAAAGCAAGAATCGATTATAATTCTTTTGAGGATTATGCCGAAGAGACTAGAGCATTATAAGAGAAGTTATATGGTTGGTATGCGTTGTCTCCAACAGTCCATAAACTTCTAGTTCACGGAGCAGCAATAATTCAATATACGGTGCTACCAATTGGAATGTGCAGCAAAGAAGTTCAAGAGGCAAGGAACAAGTGTATTCGGGAATATCGGGAGTTGCACTCCAGAAAGTTAAAAAAAACATTAAATATGGAAGATGTGTTCAAAAGGTTGCTCTTATCGTCAGATCCTGTAATTTCGTTGACTAATAGGATTCTTCGGGAATACTTGCAACAGAATTAAGGTCTGTATCCGCAATAATCCGGACACCTCAAAACATGAATAAAACATAAATTTCGCATTATATTTCCGTCGTAGTTGTTTATTTCAAATTCATGGGATGTGTTTTAACAATTTGTGAAGACAAAACATAGTTATTCGGTATTTGCATAAAATTTTCGAACTTTGCGCTTAACTTCGTCCATTAGGGTTTGTACAGACTCTTCAGAAATCGTAGAAGCCGTCTCTGTCCAAATTTGCTGGAAGTGTTTGATGTCTTTGATTCCTTGCTTCTTTCCAGAAAGCTTCCGTTTCATCAGAGCCCAATATCTCTCGATTGGTCATAGCTCTGGGCAATTTGGCGGGTTTGAGGTTTTTGGTACAATGTTCACTTGATTTGCTTGGTACCACTCTATCACAGTTTAAGCATAGTGGCATGATGCCGAATCGGGCCAGAACAAAGGTTTTTCTTTGTGACTTTTGATGAAGGGTAGCAATCGCTTCTGCAGACACTCTTTCTGATACACTGATAGGCAAAATAAAGTGCCCACCTCATCGTTTTTTCAATTTCTCTCATTTACTTGGTTCAAATTAAAGTAAACACACTGTATTTTTTTTATTATCTTATTTTTTATATTATTTTTAAGTTTCACTTATGGAATACTGAAAAAAAGGAGTTTTACTTAAAGAAAAAAAAATCAATTTGTGTTGAAAAAAGAACAGTGACAAAATAAAGTGCCCACTTCATTTAGGCTACAGAAGACATAAATTAAAGTAAAATAAAAGCATTTCAATAATTGATGTGTCCTCCTTTGGCCTTCAGGACCCCCTGCAGGCGCTTCGACATGCTCTCGACCAGGTTCTTTAGGTGCTGTGGATCTAGCTCTTCCCAGGCGCGCTCCAGGGATTCAAAATAGTTATTTTTATTGGTAACACCAGTTTTGTTAACCCTGGCATCGAGAATCGCCCACAAATTCTCGATGGGATTGAGGTCCGGGCTTTGTGGAGGCCATTCCAGCGGTTTGATCCGACAAGACCGGAAGAAAGACTTGGTCTTCTTGGCAGTATGCTTCGGGTCGTTGTCCTGCTGGAATTCAAGGCCCGTCTGGATCAGCGAAACCTCCAGATTTTCTCGCAGGATGTTGATGTAAGAATCTGCCGTCGTTATCCCGTCGATTTTCACAATGCTTCCCACTCCACCCCACGAAAAACACCCCCAGACCATCACATTTCCTCCTCCATGCTTCATTGTGCCTTGGATGTGGCGCTCCTGAAGCTCCTCTCCCGATCTGCACCAAACACGAACCCGCCGCTTTCGGTTAAACAGCTCGAATTTTGATTCGTCCGTCCAGAGAACCGTTTTCCAGAACTCTAGGGGCTTATCAGCATGCTCCTTAGCAAACTGAAGCCGTTTGGCTTTGTTTGCCTTGCTGATAAATGGGTGCCTCCGGGCAAGTTTGCTATTCAACCCCTAAGCTAAGCATGCTCCTTAGCAAACTGAAGCCGTTTGGCTTTGTTTGCATTGCTGATAAATGGGTGCCTCCGGGCAAGTTTGCTATTCAACCCCTGTGGTACGAGACGGCGACGAACAGTTCGACCGGAAACTGATAACTGAAGGGTTTCCTGGATCTCGCGGACAGTTACCTTCGGGTTCTTCTTGACTTCGCGCATGATCTTGGTGTCCGTTCTCGCATCCGTTTTCCGCTTCCTGCCTCTGCCAGGGCGATCCACCACTGATCCAAACGTTTTAAGCTTCAGAAGATTTTTGCCAACTGCCTTACTGATACTGTACTTCTTAGCGACAGCCCGGTGCGATTCACCGTTTTGCACATCACGAACGACCAATTTTCGGATACACAAGGGAATTGCTTTCGAAAGCACTGCGTTCTCCATTTTTTTTCAATTGAATCAAATGCGATCACGTATACAAATGCACCAGGTTGAGCCGTTTGCTTCAAAACATGTCAAAATATCAAAACATAAACAATCGAGGGGTCTTCCAATGGAAACTTATCGAAAACCTATCGATTTTTGAAGTGGGCACTTTATTTTGTCACTTTTTTTTTTCAACACAAATTGATTTTTTTTTCTTTAAGTAAAACTCCTTTTTTTCAGTATTCCATAAGTGAAACTTAAAAAGAATATAAAAAATAACATAATTAAAAAAAATACAGTGTGTTTACTTTAATTTGAACTAAGTAAATGAGAGAAATTGAAAAAACGAAGAGGTGGGCACCTTATTTTTTCTATCAGTGTAGATCTCCTTGTTGATTGTGCCTGTAGTGACGAAAGATTTACTCTTTTTGCCACACGTGCAAATTGCTTGCCACACAAGGTATTTTTTGGGAAACTTCGATGCATTCTTTGTTCTGAAATGCTCAGCTGGCGAAATAAAAAGCCAGCCCTGGAAGCTGCTTGAAATCCTCCAGGACATAAGTTTCATCGTCCATAACAATGCATGAAAACTTCGCCAAATATTCGCAGTACAAACGTCGAGCCCGTGATTTTGCTGCCAAGTTCTGCTTGTCGTTGCGATTTGAAACTGTTTTTACTTTATACGACTTAAGTCCCAAACGTTGTTTTGATTTTTGGACAAAACCAGGCGACATCCCTATTTTACGAGCCACCGTTCGAATGGAGAGATTTGGGTTTTTCGTTAATATCCTTTTCACCTTTCGGTCCATGACAGGATCAGCGCGTCCAATGTTTTTGTCACTTCTCGGTTTCCTCTCCACCGTCAAACGTTTCGGGAATGATTTGAGCACATCGTGAACAGTAGATTTAGGCAAATCCAATGTTTTTGCAAGGTCCCGTATTGACAAGTCAGGATTTGCCGTACGCCCGTACAAAATTCGCTCGCGCACTTGTTTTCTTTCGTCGCCATCTTGAATACTAAACACGAAATGTAAACATCAATCATAGTCTTTTTCATCATAGACTCTCAGCTATACCACAGGGAAATTTTTCATTCCTACGTGCAATATTTCAAAAGTTACAATGATTTGAAGGTGTCCGGATTAATGTGGATGCAGACCTTACCTGAGAAAGCCGGGCTTTTGATTATTGACTACTGACTTTAAATTTTATTTTTAGCAAGTAATAAACTCTTACAACTCTTACTTACATAACATTTTTGATCTTTTTATCTGATTTGATTATATGTATCAAGAACTTTTAATAATTTCCCTAGTTCTTAAACACTTGAAATAAATTCGATTATGTTAGATAAAAAACGATATTTTCAAAGTTTTGCTATCAAGAAAAATCAAAAAAGACCTTTCCCATATTTGGCTTAAATGTACTTTAGGATATACTTATTCAACTGGTATCTATCGGTTTCACGTGCGAATTTTTTTAAATGTAACGCTTGAATATATGGGTTACACTGGTATACTATCGGTTTCACTTGCGCATATTTAAAATGTAACGCTTGAATATATTGGTTACAAAACAACAAACCTGATGATAACTTGTTACAGAAAAGTTTTACGGGTATGATGTATTCTGAGCGAATGTGTATTTTCATATAAACTTGAATCTTGTTGAAAAAAGTGTGTGTGTGTGTGTGTGTGTGTGTGTGTGTGTGTGTGTGTGTGTGTGTGTGTGTGTGTGTGTGTGTGTGTGTGTCCAATCTAACACCCATTGGCCGGCAATGGTATTATGGAAGAAATCTGTTTACAACAATCATTCAAGTGACCATTGGAAGCAGCTTTAATCCGGGAGCTAGGAAGTGATAGCTCTACTGCAGATCCAGCAACCCATTTCAGAATGTCTGGAGAGTCACGCCCATTCCGAGGTTACTTTCACATACAATAAGCCCCGCATGTAAACATTACCGATATCATTTGGATAAGGGCACTGTAACACACTTCCAGATTTGGAAATTTAAAATTTCCAAACCAGGCACGTATTTAGTATTTTTTGAAAATAAGATTTTTGTTATATAGTTAGATACATCTCACCCATGTCCGCCTCCTCAATCACACTATCTTGTTCATTCGTAAAAATAAAAATTTTCGACGTTGATTCGTGATTAATTTCATGCACTCGCGATTAAATATGCGCAAAAATTAACGTTGCTAAACCGCCCGCTAGATATGCGACCTGCATAACAAAACTCTGTACACCCCGTGGTTAATGCACCTAAAATTATGTGCAAGCTTTTCACCGGACCATGCGCGTTGTTTTATTTTGCTGCTTCTGATCAGCAAATGGCCGTTCTCTACATAGCACTAGTCTTCTTTTTTTTTCACTCCACACTCTGCCAATAATGCAAATCCCCGTTAAGTGGCGACTTTATAACGAGCTTCAAAACTGCTAATAGTCATCGATTCACTCGCGACAAAGCGCAAAAACCCTCTAAACTAATAAATTATGCCCGAGTGTCACAATATTACCACTAATAACCAAGCTGATTTAACTCTTCTTCCGGGTGCGGGGGCGAAGCACAAAAACAAACAAAAAACGGGGAAATACTACCGACACTCACACATTTCGAGAGGGAATCGATTATATTCACTACGGCTTACACCATTTTCGCGGAGATTTTATGATTTCACTGTTAGCTCAAGTTAAATTACGAATTATTGTTTGATTTTTTTTTCGCCAAAACGACGCAGCAAAAAACAAAACACGTCAGTTTCGAAGCACGGCTTGCTGCGATCCTCTACAATCTTGTTGAACAAAGTAGGCCTAAAAATCGATATTTTTCAAAATATTAGAGAAATTGTGATTTCAGGCTTTAGTTTCCTTAAGTACGCTATATCTCAAAATATTGAATATATAGATAAAAATAATCTTCTACAAAGTTATAATGCTTTTTATACTCCATAACTTTGTAGACCATTTTGTATTTCTATCTATAAAAACAAAAAAGTTTGACAGTGAATTACTTTATTGATGAAATTAGGCGTATAGTACATTTTTGCAAACAACGCGGCAAAAGGTAAATAGAAACTGTTTAGAAGACATTTTTTTTACTTAGTTCGTTCATTTGTAAGGCTCAGACGTGTGTGACTCTTTGCGGAGCCGATATTCAATTTTGTTATTTACAATGATTTGCTTTATGTTGTTAGTAAGTGGGGCACCAATTACTCGTGGCTGGCTCGAGCAGATGGTTGACCAATAGCTTGCTGGGCAGGTACAAGTAGCACGGAAACAAGAGGAAAGTATAGCTGGACACAATGGCGGGGAATTTACTAGCGTGGAGGGAAGGGGGGTGATGACATTACACATTGAGGTCAGACAAACAAAGGAATTCGTAGATCACTTGCATGTAGGGGAGATCACGCATTCCCAAAACATCTCCTACCTCGCGGAAGGGTTGTCTACCTCGGGCCACTAGGGTATTCAATAGTCTTGCTCTGGAGGCATCATTATCCGTGCAATACCAAACTGCGTGATCGATGTCATCATAACCGGTTCCGCACCTACATATGTTGCTATCGATGAGGTTAATTCTGTAGAGATGTGCGTCTAGCGAGTAGTGGTTGGACATAAGTCTTGACATCACACGAATGAAACCGCGACTTACATCCAGACCTTTGAACCACAATCTCGACGAAACATTTGGAATAATGGAATGTAACCACCGCCCAAGAGAATTACTTGTCCAATCGTTTTGCCAACTTTGAAGAGAACTCTGTCGTACTAATGGGAAAAATTCATCATGTGAAATTCTTCTTTCAAAAATCTCGCCTTCTTGTGCGCCCACCTTTGCTAGAGAGTCCGCCTTCTCATTGCCTGGAATTGAGCAATGTGATGGGACCCATGCAAAGGTAACCCTAAATGATCTTTCGAACAACGCACACATCTGCTCCCTTATTTTGGAAAGAAAGTAAGATGAGTGCCTCACTGTTTTCATCGACCGGAGGGCCTCAATAGAAATGAGGCTATCCGAGAAGATGAAATAATGGTCTACGGGCATGTCGGAAATTATCAGCAACATATACGGAACAAGGTTCCTGAAGTTTCCGAAAGGCAGATGAGTATTCATAGTAGACACCGAATCCAGTGGATCCATCAATGCGCGACCCATCAGTGAATAATCTTCTATTGCAATTGACATGTTGGTACTTTTCAATAAAAATATGGCGAATTATAATAGGTCGAAGATGATCTGGAACTTCTTTTATAGCCTGTTTCATGGAGAGATCATAATCAATGGAGGAACTGTGATAAGTAAAGCGTACGCTAAGAGAATTATAGCAAGGAAGACTAATATCGGATGACATATAGGTAATATAGATTCGCAAGAATTTAGACTGGGTACTCAATTCGAGCATTTCTTCGATGTTTTTAATCACAAGATTGTTACTGATTCCACACTAGATCAGTATTCTAGATGAGAGCTCCCAGAAGCGGTTCTCTAAGGGTTTCACTCCTGCCAGAACCTCCAGGCTCATATTATGCGTTGAATGCATACAGCCAAGGGCAATACGTAAACAACGATATTGAATGCGTTACAATTTGATGAGGTGGCTGTATCTTGCCGAGAGGATACAAAAAGAGCCATATTCGAGAACTGAAAGAATAGTTGTTTTATAGAGTTTAATGAGGTTTTCCGGGTGGGCACCCCAACATGTCCCGGATATTGATCTTAGAAAATTGATCCTTTGTTGACATTTCTGTTTTAAATACGCAAAGTGATTACTCCAAGTGCATTTTGAATCAAACATGACTCCAAGGTATTTAAAGGTCAAAGATTGGGCAATGTCTCTTTCCAACAGCTTTAGACGTAGTTGGGCAGGGAACCGCTTTCTAGTAAACACTACAAATTCGGTTTTATGCGGTAAAAACTCGATCCTCAAATTTCTGGCCCAGATGGACAGATTATCTAGGGAATTTTGCAATGGTCTTTGCAAGATTTCCGCACGTGGACCTCTAAAGGAGATCACAGCATCGTCTGCAAGTTGTCTTAGCGTGCATCTATTTTCCAAGCAGTTATCAATATCTTTAACATAAAAATTATAAAGTAAGGGTCTTAAACATGAGCCTTGGGGTAAGCCCATGTAGCTAATTCTGGAAGTCGTCCGTTGGCCTAAATTGAAGGTCATTTGTTTTTCTGACAGTAAATTATACAAACAATTATTTAAAATTCCTGGCGAACCACTACTGAGCAGACTATCTGCCAGTATATCTATGGAAACTGAATCAAATGTGCCCTTAATATCCAGAAATTCTTCTTCTTCTTCTTTAGCATTTCAAGCTTATTGCTTTCACAATTAGCTTATTGCTTGCTCTCAACTTAGTGTTCTAAACGCACTTCCACAGTTATTAATTGAGAGCTTTCGATGCCAAGTACCATTTTTGCATTAGTATCATTGTGTGGCAAGTACAATCATACGCTATGCCCAGGGAGTCGAGAAATTTTCCTTTACGAAAAATGCCTAGACCAGACCGGGTATTGAACCCAGCCACCTCCAGCATGGTGTTGCTTTGTAGCTGCGCCTTTGCTGACTGAGCTAAGGGAGGACCCATATCCAGAAATACTGAAGCCAATTGCTCCTTGTGTGTAAAGGCCAATTGTATATCAGATGAAAGCAACGCTAAACAATCGCTCTTTCGGAAACCAAATTGCGTATTTGATAGTAGGTTGTTTGATTCAACCCAACAATCAAGTCTTGATAGGATCATTTTTTCTAACAATTTACTTAAACATGATAGCATAGAGATCGGACGGTATGAATTCCCATGCTTTTGAATAGCTATTACTTTAACCTGCCTCCATGCGGGTGGAACTATGTTTAATTCCATGAGAGTGTTATACAGGTTAAGTAATCGTCTTTTAGCGATATCGGGGAGATACTTCAGAAGATTGAATTTAATCATATCGCTTCCCGGAGCAGAGTTGTGAGATGAAAGAAGTGCCATTGAAAATTCCAACATTGTGAATGGTTCGTCCAGAGAACCGGTACTTAGGGTGGTATCCCGTAAATTTGGTTGTGTTGGGACAGAGTCTGGACAAACCTTTTTAGCGAAGTCGAATATCCACTGCATGGAGTATTCTTCACTCTCATTGGAGGATGAGCGGTTTCGCATGTAACGAGCCTTTCTCCAAAGCGTTGTCATCGAGGTTTCTCTAGATAGTCCCTCTACAAACGAACGCCAGTAATTGCGTTTCTTTGCTTTGAGTAAGTTTTTAAGCTTGTTTTCAAGCTTGAGGTACTTATCAAAAAGCTCACATGTTTCATGTCTACGATAATCTGTAAACGCATCGGATTTCTCAAGCTACAACTTAGTGCATTCGTCATCCCAACCAGGGGTGGCGGGTCTTGTTTTGAGGGATGCACTTGGAACACGCCGTTTCTGAGCTTCTAATGCACTTTTGTGCATCAGTTCGGAAAGGAAACGATACTCTTCTAATGGGGAAGAGGATCGGTAGAATCAATACCAAGGGTTACCGCCGATGCAAAATGGATCTGCTTGATCTTGGATTGACTGCTCTGTTATTTGAAAACTATTTGTGATTGAGATAATAATTGGTAAGTGATCACTACCATGGGGATCATTGAATACCTTCCACAGACAATCTAATGATAGTGAATTAGAACACAAAGATATGTCAAGTCGACTCTCCCTGGCAGGAGGTTTTGCTATTCGTGTCGCTTCCCCAGTGGTCAGATTGGTCAAGATGGTCAAGTTGAAATCGTCGCATAAGTCATAGAAAATACTCGCTCTGTTGTCATCGTATTGTTCGCCCCAAGCAGTACCGTGGGAGTTCAGATCGCCCAGAATCAGAACTGGAGATGGAAGTAATGTTACTGAACTCCAAAGTTGACGGCGGTTTATTGATGTCCTCGGAGGGACATCGACAGAAGCTATGCAAAGATCTTTATTCGTTAGATTTATTTGGCAAGCGACGGTTGCAATGCCTGAGATTATTGGGAGTGATATTTTATAAAAGGTGTTCGCGCACAAATGTTCGCGCACGTATTTGGTGATTTCGGACAAGGCAGAAAAACTTGCGGTTCACAACACAGAACATTTATTACGGAACGGAAAAACTACACATATTTTACGCGAACAGAAAAAAGATATATTCACTGACTGAATGCGACGATGTACACGTCGTGACGGTTTTATTTACTCTGCTATGGTCTCGATCAGCTGGTAGTCTTACCGATCGAGAAGCGATCGGGAGAAAGGCCTTTTCCGAAAACAAAACGAAATAGACAGTCTAACTGCGTACGGTGAAGCGAGACCGTTCTATCAACGAGTGTTGTAGAACATGTGGGAGCTCCCACGGTTCATTTGACCGTCGGCGTTCTGTTTCGCTTTAACAGAAGGTGGTCATTCAAGCCAAGGAGCGCGTGAAATATCATCCTGCAGCGTTGTGTCGATCGCGGTATTGTTCGCGTTGCCATTTTGTGCGGTAACACTGTGCGTTTGTCGCCATCGTGCCATCGTGCCATCGTGCCATCGTGCCATCGCGCAATCACTCGCATCTTTGAATTCGCCATCGCCAAGCAGGAAAGCCAATACGGAGGAGACATCTTGGCTGAACCAATTTACTGCTGACGGAGGAAGGGATTTGCTGAAACTGGGAAGTACAGTGTGCATGAAACGGTTGGTCTGAGTGAACAAATAAATACTATGAATTGCATGCGAGTATACTTGGACAAGTAGCATTCCCTGTGTCCATTAATGATTGATGGTCTCATTTGTTTCGTTGGTTTGTTGGCTCGTTTGATTTATTTCTTGGTTGGCTATCGTCATTTTTGTCAACTTGTTGGGTTGCAAGTCATTTCGATTAGCGTCGCGAAATAGAGTTTGTCGAAAGTTGAGTTGATCGAAAGTTGAAGTGCTTCGGTGATTTATTGGCAGTGTTTTAGTTTAATCAAATGTTCACGCACGTATTTGGTGATTTCGGACACAGCAGAAAAACTCGCGGTTTCACAACACAACATGTATAACGGAACGATTCTACGCGAAGAGAAAACAGATATATTTGCTGACTAAATGCGACGATGTACACGTCGTGACGGTTTTATTTACTCTACTTTGCTATGGTCTCGATCAGCTGGTAGTCTGACCGATCGAAAAGCGATCGGGAGAAAAAGCCTATTCCGAACACAAAACGAAATAGACTGTGTAACTGTGTAGGGTGAAGCGAGACCGTTCTACCAACGAGTGTTGTGGAACATGTTGGGGCACTCACGGTTCATTTGACCGTCGGCATTCTGTTAAGCTTCAACATTAGCCGGCCGCCTTGAAATACTCTGATTTCAACAGTAACTACTCTAGCTGCCTATTCTCTAATTTGTTTTGTTACTACTATACTAGAATCTGTACATCTAAAGATAAACAAAACAGCTCTATTGTGTGGCTCCTGCTGATATGCTCGAGCAATCGATTGGGTGAACTGTATGTGCCTTGCTGCTGCTGAGATGACCTTGACACACATTCGAATCAGCTGACCAGCTGAGATGTTTGTTGTCTAGATGACATCATCGATGGTTGCTTCTGATTTTGGTGTTTTTTCTGCCTTTGGTCTGCCAGGATTGCTCGCTAGTTCAGCGCTGGATGATTGAGCTGACTTTTTTAAATGCTGAACGTTACGTTGCCCTTTTTGCTGTACAATACGATCCGGACGGACGAACTAATTAAAGGACTGACTGACTATCTGATTGGCTTAGCTTATTGGAGACGGAACGGATTGTTCTTGGCTGACGGATGTTGTTCACGGTTGCTTTCTGTTGCTTCCGTGTCAGAAAGGACGAAACGGTATGAACCGACTATAGGTGGTGGCTTTACTGGAATCAGATGAGAGGGTGCTAATTAAATTGAATTTATGTTACAACAAACGACTTGCCTGGAACGGAGGCCCTTGTGGCCTCCGCCGACGCCCTTTAGCGTCGATGAACTTCCGATCAACACGATATTCGATGATGTACCTTCATCTTGGCTGGTAAGGTTCGGTTGGCTTCACGCTAATTCTACTCTCCGGACGAACTGGCCAAGTTCGCCAACGGCCGCTACGTTATGCCAGGGGTCGAATTGTACACCTTCTTCCCTGGTGTGCAGTGTTCGTTGAAGTTACTTCAAAAAGTTGAAACGGGTACGAATTTAGTTTACGATGTGACGGAGACGGAGCACTGCCGTGCAGTGCAAGCGCTTAATGCCGCTGTGGTTTGCAGTCAAGTCTGACAGAAACTGATACACACATCTCATGCATAGAAAATTTAACCACCACCGGACAATACAAATTACCTCGTGCGAATAGAGTTGAGATTCAGAATTTAGCTTTCTAAATCGTCCACACCAAGGGGAATATGAGCGGACAGTGACTGTGAAAAAAGTGATGGATTAACTTTTAGAAAGTTTAAAAAATACATACCTTAACTGGTATGCGGAGGCCTATTGGTATAGTTCTCCTCCACTGATAGAGCAATGTTTTCTCGGATCGGTAAAACGCAAATTTTCGAAATCGCTCTACGATAGCTACCGTCTTTGGTTCGAACTGTCACTTCGGGAGACTAACAACAAATTTCCCCTTTTCATTCCGAACTTTTGCCTTGTCGAAGATCTCTTTGCAAGCGTATTCCTCTGTTGAGTGCGTACTGATGGTTCTGCAGGTCTCCAGTTCCCAGAATCTGGAAACGGATTATCTGGAACTTGGCCGGAAACTACCCACCCAAATACAGTATTTTTCAAGGTTGGGCCATCATTCGTCGCTTTCTGTTGCTGGTCACAAAGCAAGTCCATAAAATGCTCAGTATTTTCCATCTCGACGGATCGACGGCGGCAGTTGGTAATGACACGGTCAGCTTCGGCAAAACATGAAAGACCATCTCTTCAACGAATGTCACTTGTAGCGAGTCCGACGGTGAATACGTCTTCTTTTCATCTACCATTGATCCTGCATGCAATTGTTTGCATTCCAGAATTTCAGTGGTAGACGAAGAAGAATTTGGAAGTCGCCCCTTACCTTCCATAACGTCTTCACACGTCAGGCTCGCTGCAGAAACCACACCGTCTTTCTCCACATCTCGAGATGGGATGTAGACGTAGTTCTCGGCATTATAACCTTCGTCACTAGCAATTTCATTAGCAATTTTATACCTAGGTAACACGCAGTTTGTTTCGGTTGACCTGATGAAATTCGGTCCCCGGATAACGACGCGTCAAATTGCTTTTAATGCCCAAAAAGTCTAGGGCTTTCACTTTCTGCCGAAAATAGGCAACCCAAGGAGAGGCAGAAGACGGCTGATAACAGCGCGCCCTAAAAACATCTTTGGGAGGAGGGTCGCCCCTCTTAGAAACATCCATGCAAAATTAAATTGAATTAAAAAAAAATGAAATAAAAAAAAAATAATAAATGAAATCAGATTTTTTTTTAAGCCCGCCTACAGACAACGATTTTACTATATGAGAGAGATACACAAAACACAAAACACCAGTGGAAACAAAAACAACAAAAATGTGCTACTTGCCCCTTACGCTGCTGTTGTGTTTGCTGTTGCCTTTGCCGCTGTAGCACTTTCTGCTGTTGCTCGAAACAAAGCACCGGCTGTGGTAGAGCGATGACCTTCCCTGCTACGATGATGATTGTGGGGCTACGCTTTCTCCCTCGGGTGTTTGAAAACGGTATTGGCTGAACTGAGCATCCGTCGGACTCGGCCGGACTCCCTTAAAGAACGCTCGGCTGGATTTCGACAGACAATGAGTGCGTGGTAAAAACGGGTTGGTAAAAACGCAATGCGGAGTGCAAAAAAAAACTGTACCGAAGCTCTTCAGCGTTCGATGCGGAATGGTTTAGAAGACATCAATACGCTATCTCTTATATTCTTTGAGTTATTAAATTATTCCACCTAATTTTTCTCCCTGGACTACAGTGCAATGGCATAGAATGGTTCTAGCGATGTGAAATCTTTGTTTTACACTCCCTAAAGACCACATGTGATGGGAATCAATTTCCAATTAGAGGTTTTGAAAACACAACTTCTTATTTTTACCAGTAATGTTTGTCTCGTCGTTGTTTACTCAACAACCTCAGATATAAACCTGGTAAAGTGTTGTATGCTGATCCTTTAGCAGCGATTCCACGGGAAAAGAATAGAGTTGAAGAAAAAAGTTGTCCGATTTTGCTCAAAATCGCTTGGTATGTTCTTCATCGAAAATAATAAGACCCGTATTTTTTTATTTTTTTATTAGGATGACCATGTTCGATATAGGGTTACCAGAAAAATCGACACTTTTCAAAAAAAATTATTTAAAAAAAATCATAACTTCTGAACCACTGGGTCGATTTGCAATGTCTTTCTATGAATAGAAAGCTCATTATTTCTAGTTTTTATTAAAAATTATGATTAAAATAATTAATGTACTTAAATTTGCTAAAATGGTCAATGTATTTGTTTGTTATGATTTTCGAAAAGTTGGACAACGACTATTTATTTTTATATTTTTTTATCAAAATTAAAAAAATTTTACATAACATATCAAAAAATCTCAAATGTTCATCAAGCCGTTTTGAGTTAAATTTTTTTGAAAATTTCAAGTTTTTTGCCCATACACACATGGAATGAGCATCATTTTCCAAATTTGGCAACAAGCGCTGTCCCAAGAGAATCTTGGGAGGTCGGAATTGGCCACAGGGTCGGGATTGGACCAGGCTCCGCTATATTAAGGAATTGGAGCTCAAATCTCAAAGCTTTAGACTACAAGCAAGGGTTTTCTCAGATTACCTTCAATTAAAACTCAGCATTTAATTTGATTATTTAATGATTTTGATTTTGCATAATTCATCAAAAAAAATATTACATAGCAAAATTCTTACAATTTAACGCACTTTTCTTCATCTGAAAACGAAAACCGTTTCACGATAATGTAATTTTCACTTTGTGGCTGAAAGTAATGAAACGATTGTGTCCCAGAGATTTGTTTTACACGAGTATAACGATTCTTTATTTTCTTTTCCATTGCATTGTAATCTTTTTCCGAGAAAAACTCGTAATATATATTGGAATCTACTTTAGAAACAGCCCAAGAGTAAAGTTCGTATGCAGTTGTAATATGATGGCCTTGTAAACTTGCTTTTGAAGCGTTTCGCTTTAGAACACCTCCTAAAGCGTCACAAGGCCCTTTTCCATGGCAAGTGGCAAAAAAGTTCCACTCTGCATTAAGACCGAAGTCCTTGTACATGTGGCACAAATTGAAAGCAGTCATCTTATTTTTGTATTGACTGCCTGATCCATCAGAAAAAAATGGATATTTTTCAGGTGAGGTAGCTTTTTTTTAATGAAATTCACACAATTTGTTATAAACAGCCGAACGGCAACATGGTTATGTTTAGTAAATTCTGCGATTGCTATAAAGCTTGTAAACTTTAAATTTTGTGCTTCATCCTTATAATATATGGCAAAAGGATGGATTGTGCATTGAGCGTTTGCCCAATGAAAACCTTGTATAGCGTCCTGAATAACAAAAGAGTAATTTTCAGAGAAGTCAGCAATTATAATGCAGTCAGTTGGTTCCAAATTAATTTTTAGTTGTTTTAAGTAGTTACCTTGTTGCTCTGCAATAAAATTATGCGGAGATAATTCGCTTAATTTTTCTAAAAATGTTTCCACAAACTCTTCTGCATCCATTCGCATTGAATTTAGATGACAACGATCTGTTTGCTTCCATTGCTTAAATTCTAAGGAATCGATATTTTCAAGAAAATTCATCAGGTCATTCTCCAGTGTCTGCGTACCCAGGCAATGATCACAGGCTTTCAACCAACATTTTTCTGTAGGATTTTCACATAGTATTTTAAAAAACAAGTCATGATACGTTTTTAAATGGTTAGGAATAAGTTTCTTATCCGTAAGGGTTTTAAACATTAATTTAACATTCTGATGATAAATGCATACGCAGACAGTATGCGTTCCACTTGAACCAGCCAGAATACAATTTTTTGGGCGGCTGCTGGAAAACATTGAAAATCCAATTTTAAAAGTAGGATATTGCTCTTTGAAAATCAAATAAATTTCACGAAGGTTACATAAAAGTAACCTGCGCTGAACATGCACTTTTTCTTCTGCTATATTTTCAATAACGAAATCCCTTTCCCAGGACATGCTCTGCTTATTTCGTCACTATTATAAAAGTCCCTAACTACAGTTAGAGTATCATCGCTCAAAGATAACATATTTACTCTGGTCTCCGGTGTGCTCATAAAACCTTTTTCAATCTGTAATTCCTTTGCACGTTGAGCAGTTCGTTGCGAAACACCGAATTCTTGCATAATTTTGTATGCAGTCCAGGATTTGGGGAGAGAAGTTAGAATCCTATATCGATCGTTTCTGTCAGATGTTTCATCAAATTTTGCCTTCATCTGTTGAAGAATTTCCTGTCCGTCTCCGGGTTTCTGGGCAGCAGCGCTACCAATTGATTCAGCACTCGTTGATTCCAAAGAAAACAAAGATTCTGAAAACAAGATGGAAAAATATCACAATTAGTTAGGAACATTTTTATTTGTATAATGTAATACAGATTGTATTCGATTATTTGAAGTATGATAGGCAACTGCTCTACAAATTGAGCTACCAGGTCGGATTAGGTAAGATTATACGGAACTGATATTTTTTTAAAATTTTCTGAATAATCGAGTACAACTTGTATAACGTAGCAAATCATGACGTCTGAATAAACAAAAAGAAGAGATTATTCTACTTACCAACACTAGGAACAGCGTCAATTTTCGATGATCTAGCGGCATTGGGATCGATTATTGATGTTTGCTGGTGCGGCGAAATTGTTCACTCTAGATGGTCCGGCCACGGCGAAATTAGTGGTGGCTGATGGTCCGGCAACGGCGAGATCATCAAGTTTCGATGGTTCAGAAACGGTGAGTTCTTGATTTCCACATTCTAGATTAACTGCACTTGGAGTTGCTGGCTCGTTTTCTTTCTTGATAAAGCGATGAAGTCTGCAATAGCAGGTATTACAAATGTAGGAACAGCTTTTATCCAATTGTATTCTCCTTTTTAGTTTAGGAGTAACTTTCTTGTAACTATTACTCCAAACATGGCAATTTGAGCATTCGTGCTTCATTGTATTAAACGTTTAAAATTAACACTTCATTTGATCACTTTTTAAAAATAAAAAATAAAACATTGAAACACTTTTCTCAAATTTTTGCTAGTACACGCGAGCAAATTCCTTTTAATTCTACTGGAAGCTTACTTACAGACTTCGAGTGCTCGACTTGAAGGGAACATCACAGTAGGTCTAGTATTTATAGTAGGTTTGTTGGTACCGCAGTGTGTGAGGTAGGGGAGGTACTTGAGTGTGTTTATGTGTTTGTTTGTTACCTAAAATGTTGTTTGATACCAACAAGGTTATTCATTATTACTTCGTTTGAAGGTAGTCAAATTAGTGTTGTGTTGTTTAGACCATCCCCACCAGTGGGTTTGTATCTGGGTAATATTTTGATCACAGAGAGCGTTCCAATTTTGATTTAGCCACCCACTTTCGCACCGGTCGTTCATAAAAAGGTAACACAAAAAAACTCCAATTTATTCTCGCACCGGTTTCGTTTCGCTAAATATTTCGTGCAGTGTATAGTTTGAATACTTTTCTGTACAGGTTTTCAACGTTCTGGTTTGTCCCAAAGGTTGGATCTTGGGAAACATCCAGCCAAGCCCTGCAAAGCACTTCGTTATCTTGTTGCGTCCAATTCCTTCCACGGGGGTTTGGTGATTTTGTTTTTTTAAAAATATTACAAAAAAAGGGGAAATTAACAAAAAAACTTTTAAAAAAAAAACGAAAAAAACAAAAATAAAAAAAAAGTTTTGGGTGGAAATTTTTTTAATTTTTTAATTTTTTTTGTTTTTTTTTTTTAAGAGGGGGGGGGGGGGGGGGGGGGAGGGGGGGGGGGGGGTGGGGGGGGGGGGGGGGGGGGAAAGGGAAATTTAGCAAAGAAGAATGCTAAGATGGAACAGTTGGTACAAATATTTTTTTCATTTCAGTGTCCTTTTCAAAAATTAAAATCGGTCCCTTTCGAATGAGCACTCCCCAGTAAACGGGTTGACAGATCTTGTTATGCTCATGCCGTTCCCTCGTTCTGCAAACAAAGACCAAAGTACCTTGAGAACAAGGCAAAGCATATTGCCAGCTGTCATATTATTCTCACATACACGCTCATTCGATCTTACTCAATGTTGAGTAGCTTTTACTCAATTTTACTAAATATATCTAAAACGTCAAACGCTGAGTAGTCCAATTTATAAATTTGATTGTTTGATTGTTGATTGTTATTCAAAACACATGCGCCAAACTCAATTTTGAGATAGCTACATATTATTTTTTTCAATAATTTAAAATGGGTCGGATAACGTCTTTGTCAATTTGCGCTTCGGAAGTTAATTTAAAATCTAATTCGTTTTCGAAAAATAATTACCAGTCACGACATGGAGCAGATAGCAGCCACTTTAGATGCGGAAACGTATCTTAAAAAAGCTAAGCTGTTTTATCTTGACTGGGATTCGTTGATTTTTAATAGTATATTACATTACATATAAACCAAACATTTTCGAAACTCTTTCTGGCGTATGAATCGAAACCAGACTTATTGGCAAAATGGCTTTTATACAATGTGGTTGAATTTCTTAGTGTTGAAAAAGGTAAGCAAGCATTTCATCGCCCTTGCCTTGTCGTTTGATTTTACAAATGTAATTTTCGATCCACCAACTCTTTACTATTAAAACATAATATACATATTATACTTACATATTACAGAGCATACTCATCGGGCACTACTGCGGATCAACGGAGAAATAAAAAAAAAGCGGAACGAAAAAAGACTCATTTATATACATTTTTGTTTTAATGTTTATAAGTTAGTTCAACTCGAAACTAAATAAATTTCAGGATTAGGGGATTATTTTACTATCGTAAAGGTTTGGTCCGAAAAACGCAAATTGAAGTTTTCCGATTTTCAAGAACCTCACTAAATTCAAATATTCATAACTCAAGAACGCTTCATCGTAGAACAATTTTTTTCCAAACTTCAGTGAAATTTTCTCAATCGTTCGGAAAATATAATCATAAAAAAATCCTGCTAAATTTTCCACCGTGGAAGAATATTTTTTTGGATAAGGCCAGTATTCAGCTCAAAAGTAATGTGCATTAGCATAGGACAAGTAATGGTCAAGAAATGCTTTTACTGTCGAGATTTCTTTTTTTGTTGTTGGGGTGAAGAACCACTGCGTCCACTGAATTGAACTTTTTTAGTAAATTTCTTACCTTGTATGCAGTTGAAAAGTAGGGAAAACTGAAGACGGTTACATAACGTCAGTACCGTCTGCTCATGTAGACTAAATGGGGCTGTCTCTTTTTCTCGTGGAATAATATTCCGTTCGATTACTTTGCAAGGAAGATTGACATTTCACCCATACTGGAGCAATTGTCGAAATTACTTTCAGTAAAAATGGCAAGAATTACTTCTGGTCTCTACTTGCCAGCTTCATACAGGGCTATAAGCCGGAAAAAATGAATTTTATGAATTATGGGAAATTAAAAATAAAATATTTTCTTGTTCGTTAACTCTTTTAATGCTTTTTTTTTCGAGTAATGCTCGAAAAACAATGGGCTCGACACTCGTTTTAATACCAAAATAAAAATAAAACGGGGATTACTCAAATTGAGTTTTGTCAATGAAACTCAATTTAGTGTACGTTCGGTTTTAACGTTTTTGAGTTAATGTTACTCAAATGTGAGTGAAACCGGATGGCAAACAAACATCCATGTTTGTAATGAGACACCGCGAAGTTCCTTCTAGTTGTATAAATTTTATCTAATTTTCGAGTTTATATCGTTGTGGATCTTCCTGAAACAGTGATTCTAGCCAGGCTTCAAGTGAAATTAAACAATATGATAATCATAATCATAAAAATTAAATTCTTAAGTTTTTGCGTACGCATGCAGATTTTATTACAATAATAAAATTGGTATACTTTAACTTTATTTGAAAAAAAAGCTTTTTCATAAAATTATTCAGAAAAAATGCCTGAATAAGTGTTATACTCAAAATTGAGAAACAATCATCATCGCGTTTTCGAACACCTCAAATATGAGCGCTAATTGACTCAAAAATATTCAGTAATAACGTATTCATCCAATCAATTTGTATACTTAAGTAACGTACAAGAGTTACTTAATACCTACATGCAGAAATTCAACCAAGAAACATGCGTTTGGCTGGCTTTTGAATCGAAACTGCTTAAATTTCATGCATTTCTGAAGACATTTCATAACTTTTTTTTTGCTTTTGTCTTTTTCGTACCACTACATAAACATTGCAGCGACTATAATACCTTGTACTTGATATACGTTGGAAACGTACATCACACTGACGTTTCTCTTTGTCAATCTTGACAATTCAAGATGTGTTCAAAAATTACGATACATGAAATGAAAGGGACCAAGGGCCAATCACAAATTACGTTTGCGATTTCTGAAAAGCACACGAGTATGTAATCGTTTATCGTTGAGATATTTTGAATTGATGGAAAATGATGCTCATTCCATGTGTGTATGGGAAAAAAAACTTGAAATTTTCAAAAAAATATAACTCAAAAACGGCTCGATGAACATTTGAGATTTTTTGATATGTTATGTAAAAAATTTTGAATTTTGATAAAAAAATATAAAAATAAATAGTCGTTGTGGTCCAACATTTCGAAAATCATAAAAAAACAAATACTTTGACCATTTTAGCAAATTTAAGGACATTAATTATTTTAATCAATATTTTTAATAAAAACTAAAAATAATGAGCTTTCTAATCATAGAAAGACATTGCAAATCGACCCAGTGGTTCAGAAGTTATGATTTTTTTTAAATAATTTTTTTTGAAAAATGTCGATTTTTCTGGTATTCCTATATCGAACATGGTCATCCTAATAAAAAAATAAAAAAAATACGGGTCTTAATATTTTCGATGAAGAACATACCAAGCGATTTTGAGCAAAATCGGACAACTTTTTTTTCAACTCTATTCTTTTCCCGTGGAATCGCTGCTAGACAGCATGTTTTGACGGAAACCCCATCATAGGCATGAATACATTACTAATTAATTATATTGTTATTGGGTACAGTGCGTCAAATTTAAATGATAATGTTTTGAAATTGGAAATATCTTCTCAACATCCTGGGATCCCAGTAGTGAACAGCAGTTTCTGCTAGAACCAAAGATGTGAAGAGAAAGTATCGATAGGTCCGATAGAGCTCGGCACCCAAGGAACCACGAGGCTATAATAGCTTGCATATATAGGGCATATGCATTACGTCTAGTGCATCATTGAAGTTGGATTAAAGCTGAAAAGGGCCCCACTAAGATCGAACTAATGCTATATCTTTTGTAATGCCATAAGACATTGCTAAAGTAGCATTATTGCATTGGTAATGCATCATTGCATTGGTAATGCATTATTACATTCTTAAAGCTAATCTCACGCTTCATTACTTGACAACTGTTAAATTGATGCGATCCCGCATTAATGATGTTGATTTTGGGTTGAATAAGAGCAATAATATAATGCTTGTGGTTACTTGGGCAGGTTATGGATTTGAATAGAAGTAGTTTGAGAGTGAGTGTAGGGCTTTTTTTTTGGCAGTATTTCGAAGCAAACATAATAAACTAGTAATGTATTCATTCCTGCTGTTCACTAATGGGATCCCATGATGTTGAGAAGATATTTCCTATTTCAAAACATTAGAACTTAAATTTGGCGCACTGTACGAAATAAAAACATAATTAATTAGTAATGTAAAACTTTTGGTCAACTTTTTCAAATTATCATACAACTTTTTTTGTTTTTTATGTATGATTTTCCATACGATACAGACTTCTTTATTTGGATTACAAATGGTGCATATTTAATTTGATATTTTTAAACATGTACATTGACAAAGACGTCGTGCAACATATTTATTTATTAACATTCAATAGCGATTGCGTTTTTTGCGTTGGTCAAAAGATCATTTAAGATTACCTTTGTATGGGTTCCAGGCAATGAGAATGCTTATGCGAGGACTCTCTAGCAAAGGTGGGCCCCAAATAAGGTGAAATTTTTGAAAGAAGAATTTCACATGATGGTATTTTCCCATTAGTACGACAGAGATCTCTTCAAAGTTGGCAAAACGATTGGACAAGTAATTCTCTTAGGCGGTGGTTACATTCCATTATTCCAAATGTTTCGTTGAGATCGTGGTTCAAAGGTAGTTACCACAATGCATAGTAGGCAAGGGGGAAGGGAGTCTATCTGCTCGATCAGATACCGGCTTCCAAACATGCCCTACGCTCAATTTCAACTACTTCTATCCAATTTCACAACCTGCCGTGCTCTTACTTATCAATACTTTCTCTTTACATCTTTGGTGCTAGCAGAAATTGCTGTCCACACCTAGGGTTGCATATTGATAAGAATGATATTTCCAATTTTCAAACATTATAATTAATTACGTGCTTCGTGCAACAACAAATAACATCATTAGTTTAAATGTATATATATACGATGTTGAAATAGATTGATTAACTGTTATTCAACTTTTTGTTGGACTGTTTAAATTTAGTTAAATAAAAATACTAAATAAGCTTTTACTACGCATGTTATTCAAACAAAATGAAACATTTGAATTAATGTTAATATTTCAAGTGAAAACATGGTTGCTCAGCTCATATTTCAGCCAGATATTTTATTCAGCTAAGAAAATCGTTATTCAGCTTCAATAAAGCATTTATGCTTATTTACTGCATTCTTTGTTTGTTGGGGTTTATGTTGATTTAAATTGAAGCTGTCCTTTTAATAAAACATAGTTCTATGTCATTGGGATACACATATCCGTTGATTAATATTAAAATAAATAAATCACCGCTCGTAGTACGATGCGCTTAGTCGGTCGCACTAGGCTCTTTTCCATGGTCGTGGAATAGGTGAATTTATCCTAGCATTCCAAGCATTCCAAGAATCCGTTCCACCTCCTCAGTTTCGTCTACGTTCAGACACTTGTTCGTCGCTAAGCTTGGCTCCCCAACCCTACGGAGGATTTTCTCCGAATTGGACTTCCAGTTCCCGATATGGAAACCTTCATGAGAATGAACCGCTCGCACCTGTTTCGTAAATTGAACTGCTTTGTCGATGGTTTCCGCACTGCCAAGATAGTCGTCAACATAATGCTTCTTTATCATTGCTTTGGCCGCCATCGGGAACTTTTCGGCATATTCAGGCGCGTTGAGATTCATAACATACTGCGCTGAACAAGGAGAGCAGGTGATCCAGGAGAATCACGCTACAACAGACAGTCGCTGAGCTTGTCGGTCTGCCTTCTTGATTTGGATCTGATGGAACATTTCCATAATCTCAGCGCAGATGGCGTAGCGTTCCTCTCGGAATCATGTGAAGACCTATTGAAGAGAGCTCAGGAGATCTGGCCCATTTTTTTTTTTTTATTTATCATTTATTTGTGCAGGCTCAATCGAATCAACTTTACAGAGCCAAATTTTCATATTTTTATATTTTTTATCTTAAAACTAAAGTTAGGGGGATAAAACCGATTACTCGCGGCCGTCTCGAGGTTAATAGTAATTACAAATTACGGATGGGAAAGAGGGTGGGAATTTAAAGTAATGTTTACATAACACATTAAATTTAAATTCTAAATTATCTAAACACTTATAACTATACAATTTATGGTTTTCTTTTGACTTGAACATTTTTTGAAAAAAAAAAAAAACACACACACATACACAGATAAAAAAAAAACTTAAAGTAAACATACAGGTTAAACTAACTACAATCTAAGGCTAATGTTAGTCAAAAACACATAAATGAGTTTCATGTACTCCGAATCACGTACAGCCAAAATATCTCGAATTGGCACATTGGGTTGTCTACCTCGAGCCCGAAGGGAATCACAAAGCTCTGATCTGACTCCACGATGCTCAGCACAAGACCAAATAACGTGATCTGCGTCCTGATAGCCTTGTCCACACTCGCAGAGATTGCTGTAGCTCAGCCCAACATGGTATAAATGAGCGTTCAAAGAATAATGATTGGACATGAGGCGAGACATGACACGAATGAAGTCTCGACCCACATCCATCCCCCTAAACCAAGATTTCTTCGACACTTTTGGGATGATAGAATGTTGCCATCGCCCCAAATCTCCTTTACTCCATTTATGCTGCCAGCTGACGAGTGACTGTTGACGAAAAATAGGAAAAAATTCGTTGAAGTCGATTTGTCGATCACAAATATCGCCTTCCATAGCGCCCACCTTTGCAAGCGAGTCCGCTTTCTCATTGCCCGGAATTGAACAATGAGATGGGACCCATACAAAGGTGATGATAAAATAACGCGAAGATAAAGCACTTAGAAGCTCCTGTATTGTCATGAGAAAATACGAGGAGTGCTTTACCGGCCTCAATGAGCGAATAGCCTCTATATAACTGAGACTATCCGTGAAAATGAAGTACTGATCCGGTGATAATGAGGCAACAATTTCTAGCGTAAAGTGTATTGCCGCTAATTCAGCGACATATACGGAACAAGGAGCTTGAAGTTTACGATTGGCGCTATAAATTTCATTAAATATACCAAAGCCTGCTGACTCCTCTATCAAAGATCCGTCAGTGAAGAACGATTTAGTGGAATCAACTTGGCCAAACTTTGCAGCAAATATTACCGGAGCAATCATAGGACGATGATGCTCTGGGATTCCATGAAGCTCCTGCTTCATGGATAAATCAAAATGAACCGAATTGTCGAAATCGGAGAAGCAAACACGATTGGAAATATTCGGCGAAGGGCTGACATCCTGTGTTATGTAAAAATGGTACAAGGTCATGAAGCGTGTTTGAGTATTCAACTCAAGGAGCTTTTCAAAAATTTTCGATCACCTGGGGGTTCATAACTTCACACCTGGTGAGGAGCCGGAGAGATAATTCTGAAAACCGATCCGAAAGTGGCAACATGCCAGCCAGCACTTCAAGACTCATGGTGTGAGTCGAGTGCATGCAACCTAACGCGATACGAAGACACCGATACTGAATACGTTCCAGTTTGATGAAGTGCGACCGAGCCGCTGACTGAAAACAAAAACTACCGTATTCCATAACCGACAAAATCGTTGTCCGGTACAACGTTAGAAGATCTTGTGGATGAGCTCCCCACCAGGTCCCGGTAATTGTGCAGAGAAAATTGACCCTCTGCTGGCACTTTTGCTTCAGATACTCTATATGGGATCTCCAGGTGCACTTAGAATCGAACCAGACCCCAAGATATTTAAATGACATAGAATGAGTTATCGGCTTACCCCAAATTTGAAGCCTCGGTTGTGCTGGGTTATGCTTCCTAGAAAAAACTACCAACTCAGTTTTCTCCGTAGAGAATTCGATACCTAGCTCTAAAGTCCAAGTAGACAAATGGTCCAAGGTATCCTGTAAGGGTCCTTGCAGATCGACCACATTGGGTCCCGTGACAGACACTACACCGTCATCTGCAAGTTGTCTCAACGTACAGTTGTCACTTAGACAACCGTCAATGTCTTTTACATAAAAATTATACAAAAGAGGGCTTAAACATGATCCCTGGGGGAGACCCATGTAGCTAGATCGAGAAGCTGTAGAGGTTCCATGAGAAAAGCTCATATGTTTCTCAGACAGCAAATTGTACAAAAAATTATTCATTAATGGAGAAAAGCCACAAGCGTGGAGTTTATCTGAAAGAACTTCAACAGATACTGAATCAAAAGCCCCCTTGATATCCAAGAATACAGAAGCCATTTGCTCTTTTTTAGCAAAAGCTAACTGAATATCCGTGGAAAGTAACGCGAGACAGTCGTTCGTTCCCTTACCCCTACGGAAACCATATTGAGTATCTGAAAGCAGGTTATTCGTCTCAACCCATTTGTCCAGACGGAAGAGGATCATTTTCTCCAACAACTTTCGAATGCAGGATAACATCGCGATGGGTCGATAGGAGTTGTGGTCGGACGCGGGTTTGCCAGGGTTTTGAATGGCGATAACTCTCACCCTTCTCCAATCATCCGGTACAATATTGTGTTCTAAAAACTGATTAAACAAGTGCAACATGCGCCTCTTTGCGACGTCTGGGAGGTTTTTAAGCAAGTTGAACTTGATCCTGTCAGCCCCTGGAGCCGTATTGCCACACGAAAGGAGTGTGGGAGAGAGTTCTACCATTGAAAAGGGTTGGCTAATCTCATCTATCGAATTCTCGGTTTCACGAGGAATGATCCGTGCCGGCACAGAATCTGGACAAACTTTTCGCGCAAACTTGAGGATCCATTGGTCCGAGTACTCCTCGCTCTCGTTGTTCGTAGTTCGGTTACGCAATCTTCGCGCCGTGTTCCAAAGAGTACTCATCGACGTCTCGCGCGATAGCCCGTCCACGAATCTTCGCCAGTATCCGCGTTTCTTGGCCTTGATGAGGCTCTTAAGTTCGCGTTCGAGAGCCGTGTATACTTCGAAGTGCTCAGGTGTTCCACGTCTACGGAAAACTTTAAACGCGTCGGACTTCTTACGGTAAACCTCGGTGCATTGCTGATCCCACCATGGAGAAGGAGGTTTCCTGCGAAATGACGTCCCTGGATCTGATCGAGTTTGAGCTTGAAGCGCGCTGTCTATGATCAGGTTGGAGAGGAAGTTATATTCCTCCAGCGGTGGAAGCTCTTCTACCGTCGTTACGGCTTCATCTACTGCTGTCCTAAACTTTTTCCAATCGATGTAACGGGTAAGATCATACGTTACGTTGGTGGATTCCGACGGATTGAACCCGGTGGCAATCGAAATTTTTATGGGCAAGTTATCACTACCGTGGGGATCTTGAATCACATTCCATGTGCAATCCAACGATAATGAATTCGAGCAAAGTGTGAGGTCTAATCTACTGCCAACTGAGGATGTACCAGCCAAACGTGTTACTTCTCCATTGTTAAGAACTGTCATATTGAAGTTGTCACAGAGGTCATATATTAAGGAAGACCGGTTGTCATCGTACAGTTCTCCCCAGCCTGTACCGTGAGAGTTAAAATCTCCCATGATCAACCGCGGAGAAGGAAGGACCGAACACATATCTGAAAGTTGTTTTCGGTTAATCGAGGCTCTAGGAGGAATATAGACAGAAGCAATGCAAAGGCTTTTATTTTTAATAACAGCCTGACATGCGACATCTTCAATACCTGGAGTTTGAGGGAAATTCACTCTATAGAAGGGGTAGCACTTTTTGATCCCCAAAAGTACTCCTCCTCCACGTGAATCCTCACGATCAAGACGAATTATATTGAAATCATGAAAAGGAAGATTGATTTCGGAAGAGAGCCATGTTTCACAAAGAGCGAATGCATCACAACCGGTATTGTGAGTTAAAAATTTGAATGATTCCAATTTAGGAATCAAACTTCGACAATTCCACTGTAGAACAGTGATCAAATCCCCGACCTCATTTGGAAAATTATCCATCGAAGGAGATGATTGCTGCAAGGAGGGGCCACTTAATTGTTAATTGCTTCAAAAAAGTCTTCACTGTTGGAAGCATTGCCAGGACAATGCTTTTAAGAGGGTCAGAAATTTCGAGGTACTTGAAGATACCTTCGACAATGTCATCAAATGAGAACAGCCCACTTGAAGAGGGGGCCTCTGTTCTTAAAATAGGGGCTTCAGGGGTTTTGGATGTCCCCGGGAGAGATGGAAAGTCCTGGGTGTAGTTAGTACTACGGAAACCAGGAGGAATTGTTTTTTCCTTTTTTCCACCTATTTTTGAAATGGGCAAGCTGGTCTCGGGCTTCTTTTCAGCAACTTTCCGTGGGCGGACGCGTCTTCGCTTCCTTGAAGCACCTTCCGGAAAACTGACTGATGTTCCCTCTTCAGCCAAATCAAAGTCAGACTCGTCATCTGACAGAGGAGCAAAGGGATTTGTATTGGCATTGGGTGGTGGGGAGACTTTTTTCACCATTTCGGCGAAAGATTGCCTGGAACGCTGTTTTAGCGAGCGTTCTAATTTCTCCCCGCGTTGTTTGTACGCCGGGCACGACGAGAGAGCATGAGGAGGAGTTCCTTTACAGAAAGCGCATTTTGGTGTGCTGTCTGCGCAAGCGCCATCCTCGTGCTTCTCCCCACAATTAGAGCAGCGTGCCTTATTGCCGCAATGGGAGGTCGTATGTCCCATCTGCTGGCATTTTTGGCAGATCATGACCCGGGGTACGAACAAACGCACAGGTAGTCGAAGTTTTCCTAACTCGACGTATTGAGGGAGGGTTGAGCCAGAGAAGATCACGCGAAACGAGTCTGACGGTGTGAACTTTTTTTCGCCTTTATTGGTCGATACTGAGCCTAGTTGGTGCACATCCAGTATCTGAACTGGGGGAAGCAGGGGATTCTTAAATCGACCAACCCCCCGCTTCAGCAGGATCTCAGGGGTCAGACTCGTTTCGGTGACCACATCTTCAATTTCAATACCCCGAGCCGGGATATACACTCTATATTCTAGTGTAAAGCGCTGGGAGACAGCAATCTCATCTCCAACCTCAAGGACACAACGACCCGAAGTTTATTGGGTCTGACTTTAATAATCTCGGTCACGGCCGATAATCGTTTGGTCAGATCGTTCGAAATTTGATAGACATTCAGAGGTTTTGATTTGGGCTGAAAATAGACAACCCATGGACCAGTTGAATCATCTGGATAGGCCCGTGACCGGGCGACATTGTGAGAAACCTCATTATTTGGCGGCATGGATGAATCATCTTCCGACAAATCATCCATGTCGCACCCGTGGGAGCTTATGATGCTCAACCACTTACGCAATTATCAACAATCAATCACAGATAAACAAACTAAACCTAAGCACACAACAAACTAAACCTAAGCACACTCTCTTACACACTCTCAAACACTCTCACACACTCACACACACTATAAAATTACAATGTATTCAGGAGAAACAAAAACTTATCTTATATGTATTACTGATCTGCTGCAGCCCGTCAACGAATGTGCTGCTGCTGCCGAGCGACGATGTGTAACCCCGTGTACCGGCTAGACGTGGAGCTCAGCGATGATGACAATGATGACGATGATGATGATGATACTGGTCGGTGGTGGTTAGCAGATGAACGAATGCACGCTACACCCGATGGACTGCTGGTGTGCGTGCCGTATAGATGCGGGACAATATGGCTTTTCGATCGTGGCAATATTGCTAATTGCAATTAATGACGTTGTTGCACTGCTTATCACACAATTATTTCTTTTCAAGGAAACCAGGACTCGGTTTCACTCGCGATGGCGAAAAAACAAAACTGAAGAATTGAAACAACTCTTTAAAAGCTTCTAAAGCAACGGAAAGCGGACCGAACGAACTGTACCGTTCGCTTGTTCACTGGGGAATGATCTGGCCCATTTATTATCATAGAATCTCGGGACACTCCATTCACTGTCGCAACCGTGAAAAAATTTGAGCAATGAGAGTGGTGACGGTGCTGCGATTGCTGTTCGGGTAGTCTAGCTCATCAAGCATTTCAAAAAGTCCCGGGTATAATAATTTTATAAAATGACCGATTACTCGTGGTTTTCGAGTTGTCATGGGGCATGTAGGTAAAGTGTAGTTTGTTCTCCAATAATGTGAAGAAATGAAGAATTGTGCTAGTGTTTTCGCATTGAAGTAACGACTGACATGGGAGTCAAAACGGTAGTGCTGGTAGCCTTTGTACGGTCGGATTTCTATACAATTCCAAATCGAGATGAGGACCAACGAAGCGAGATCAAGATAAGTATAGCTTCATGAAATGTTTAACATTATATTTAAATTTTCTTGCCCATTGCTCTTTGTAATTTTTACATCGTTGACATAGAGACGAAATATTTCAATATATAATCTTTTTTGCAAATAGCTTTGATGACCTAAGAGTATAGCTTTCCGCTCAATCGTCTTGTTTTATTCAAAAATTTGGTGAATATTTTCTTATCCCTTTTCTCACAAATTTGTTTTAACAATAATCTTATTTCCCAATAATACTAAATGCGTGCCTGGTTAAGAAATTTAAAATTTACAAATCTGGAAGTGTGTTGCAGTGCCCTTATCCAAATTATATCGGTAATGTTAACATGCGGGGTTTATTGTATGTGAAAGTAACCTCGGAATGGGCGTGACTCTCCAGACATTCTGAAATGGGTTGCTGGATCTGCAGTAGAGCTATCACTTCCTAGCTCCCGGATTAAAGCTGCTTCCAATGGTCACTTGAATGATTGTTGTAAACAGATTTCTTCCATAATACCATTGCCGGCTGATGGGTGTTAGATTGGACACACAATCTATTCACTGTTGCCGCCGCATTACAAAACATTCGGATCTTCCCCGGATTCTTGAGATTGAGAACCACCCCTAGAGGAAGGTACCAAATTTTTCTAGGGTCGGCCTTCAATTCTACATCTGACGCCCTGTGGATGTACCCTTTTTCTTGATACTCGGTCATCTGCTTCTTCACACTTTCACCTATTAGATTAGTTTCGCCATACGCCGTTCAAGGCACTGCTTTTGTTTAATGGCCATTTTGAGCTATCTGGGAACTCGAACGTATTTTGCTTCCAAAGCAAACTGGTTTCGAAGCGTTACAACACGCTTCGTAGTATCGTCCAGTATACGGTTGGCTCTCTGGTTTTTATTCGATTCAGGACTATCCACGGCTTTCATACCCAGAAGAAATATTGTTTTATCAGTTCATGAAGTGATTAATCCACCTCACATCTGCAGATGTGAAAACTAAGCACACTTTCACTATTACCGTGCACTGAACCGTAAATGGTCCATCCTAAAAGGGTTTTGGCTGCGATTGATTCTTGAGGGTTTCCTTCACGAATCTTCACAACAGCGCAGAGATATAAATTATCGTTGCCAATGGGAATTTTGTGAACCACTTCTTCATAGTCCTTGGTAGGTAACCCTTCCAAACTGGGATATTTTGCAGCCATTTCAGCATAATAAAACGACTGCCATGGAAGATCAAAATGGTTAACGGTTCGTACATCGACCAGCTGGTAGTGGTGTTTCTTGAAATCTCTGGCAATTTTCTGGTTAACTTTCATCGAATTCTTCTCCACTCTCTTTACGTTTGTAATCTACTGCAGAAAAAAACGGGTTTAATACATCTTCTACACCAAGTTGCTTCACGATTTCCTCTTCAATAAGTGTTCTCGATGACCCATCATCGAGGAAGGCACATACCCTTACGAAACGACTGTTGGCGTGCAGTGTAACTGGAACAATTCGAAATAGACACGCGCGATGTTCGCACCAAATTCTGCATAGCGAGTGAATTTTAACTGCCTTCCAAAGCTCCTCTACGGTCATATAACTGAACTTCTTACATTCCTTAACCGTATGTCGGAGATCTTTGCATACAAGAAACGTTACGGAACTTTCCGATCGACCCACCTGATCATGAAATATTGGGACTTAGTGAGTATACCGCACTCCTTGAACCGTCATGTGCTCCTAAAAAGTTCTTTTCCTTCGATTTTCTGGTTTTCCTTGCTTCATAGTTCTAGGATCTATATGTAGTGCTACATGTGCAGCGGCTAAAACCAGCCCTTACATAAACTGCGCAAAAAAATTTCAAATCGCTAGAACTGCTCTGTGCCATTGCACATTGGTCCGAAAGGGCGATTTTCAGGAATAAAATAAAAAATTGCACTTAGATGACGTGTAATCAAATTGGTATCTTCAAAGAAGTTTTTGGTAAGATTAAGGCGCATCTGAAAAAGGGGTCGTCCATTACCTGCGTTCATCAGGGCACGATTTTTTTAATCTCTTTTGTGTGACGTTCTAGGCTTTTAGAACCCACAATTTCCATAAACTTTGCAGAAAACACCAACTTGCTATCTTGTATTTTTTCTTGAGATATGAAGCATTTATTATGGGAACCCCTTTCAAATCGATTTTTTAGCTCCAACTTTTTTCATTGGATTTTCCTCGGCCTACTATGTTCCAGAAAGTTTTTCCTTTTACTTAAACACACAACTTTTAAGAAGACAGCAATACGCTATCTTTTAGAACTGAAATGATACAAGCGTTTTGTTGTTTAAAATATGCCATTTTCCAAGGGTTATATCTCAAAATGGCGCAAACATTTTGAAAATAAAATTCCGTTACATGATGCTAAATGTTTTACTGAACATTTTAATGTTTTAATATATGGGGGGTAATTGATAATTACTAGGTGGGCATAAATCAAAGAAGTGTGGTTTTCGGTGAAAATACAGTCTTCAATGAGCTTTTCAATTGTAATTTCTTACTTTGAGTTTTCCGCGGCATTCTATGGTGAAGAAAGTTTTTCCTTTCAATGAAACACCGAATCTTTTGGGTGATGGCAGTACTCTAACCTTTATATATGAAAAGATACAGGCATTTTTTTTTAACGAAACATACTATTTTTAGGCAAAATCGATGTGCTTGTGGTGCATACCAACCTAGCCACAGTCTTACTCAGCATATATGCACGATCAACCGAGTGCGATATGGATTGCTTATGCTTGGTAAGCATTATCGGTATAAACATCCAACATCGTTCAACGGACGATAAATGCTTATGCTGACGCAGCGTGTGCTACGCGATCGGCACCCGTTTAGCTTTAAGAAAGAAACATTAAATAAACGTATTACTGTTCCAACCACCGAGTGATTCACTACATATCACATGGCGATCCTCTGCCAGTGATTCGAATTAATTAATTAATTAACAGTGAAAAATAGTTAGCAACATGTTAAAGATAAGTGTGAAAAGCAAAATCTAGGAAAATGGTGTGAAAGTGCGAAAACCAACTGCATCCGCTATCCGCGGTACGAATGCAATTTCATTGTGACGATGAGCCAGACAGTTAGTGCACGATGGGAAAAACTAATTCTAAGTCGGCAGTGACCCATAATGCGGACCCGCAGATTCGCATAGTTAACAGCCAAGAACTACATGGTGAAATTTTGGAAAATAGCGAAGTGTTAATCTATGTGATTTTAGTTATTCATTTGTCTATTACTTTATACAAAATTCTCATGCAAAAAGAGAGGAGACGAGCACTACGATATGCTAAAAGTATAGAAGAACTACCAAAAGACTAAAAAAAAAAAAAAAAGTATGACAACATGACGAGCAAACGGAACTGTAATGAAGAGATTGTAAAACAGTGCAGGGAACACTTTGAACGGGAAAAAAGATATTGGCAGAGATTAAAAACAAAACGGATTGCCATTTCAAAGGAGCAATTTGAAGCAAAGAATGCTATCATCGAATATTTGTACAACATGGCAGCCGGTGCAGCATTAAAAATCGAAACAAGAAGTGTTATAGATGATTTGATGTGGGACTATCGCGAGTTAATGATGAATGTGGCGGACTACAAGGAGATGATTGGAGATGAATATGCATAGATATGCATAGGAGAATATCAACATGTGTAGAAAGGCTGGAAACAACATTGGCTAGAGATGACGATAGCTGGACTTCTAGGAACAATCAGGACTTATGGACGCAGCTGAAAGGTGCATCCATACAAGAGAAGTATCGTCCAATTAATTTTTTATTTATTCCAAATATATAATCATGTTATTTTTAGGAAAGAAAAGAGCTTAGATTTAAATCCAAAATGGAAAGAAAATGTAAGTAATGTTATAAGAATTCAATGGATAAGTTTTTTGAAGCAGGAGATAGTTTAAGCAGATTGCTCGACAATCTAAAGAAAAACAGGAATTTAAGCAAAGCTACAAAGGATAAAAAATTTATTCAAGTAAATAGTACCTTAAAAGTACTTAAAAATATTGTTGTCGAGTTCGAAGGGAATGAAAATCATGAATTATTAAGAACCAGATACGTTCAATTAAAAAATGTAGCAAGGGAGTGCATCCAATTATTACAGAAAAACCCTTTGGAAAGGACTGAGATTGAAAAGGAGCAAGAAATACAAACAGAGGAGGAATTAGATAGAAGAAAGGAAACAGAAGATAAAGCAGGTACAATAAAATCGAAGGAAATTGAATCTGAAATCGATTCAGAGTTAGAATCAGAAATAGGCTCCGAAATAATCAAAATGACGACTTTAGACCTTAATGTAGCCATAAAATTGGTAGATAAATTTGACGGAAATCAATCGAAAATTTCAAGTTTTCTTGAATCGATTGATTACCTTTTTCAAACTTATAGTAATGTACCCGAACAAAACATCTTAAGTTTTCTTAAGATAAGATTAATTGGTCCTGCACATGGATCTATAAATACTGCAAATTCTGTAGCAGGAGCGAAGGAGCTACTTAAACAGAAGTTCGGAATAAAAATAACACCACAGGCTATCCAAAATGAAATGAGTAATACAAAACAAAAGCGAGAAACTGTATCGGAATTTGGTGATAAAATAAGTGCGTTAGCAAGTAAACTTGCTGCCGCTTATGTTTCACAAGGAACATTTAGTGATGAGTCAGCAGCATCGGACATAGTGCAACCTATTGCTGTGAATGCCTTCACTACAGGAATCAGAGACGCGCAAACAGCTTTCTTCGTAAAAGCTAGGAACCCTACACATCTGAACAAAGCTATTTCAGATGCGTTGGAAGTTTCTCCAACGACATCTACTAACTCGGAAAATGTATTATATTTTCAACAAGAAAAATTTAGGAGTAATTTTCACACATGGAGAGGCCGAGGATCTGAAAGACAACGAGGTTTCTCCAGAGGACGTGGTAATTACCGTGGAAGAAGTGATTATCACCAATCAAATCGTAACAGAGGTAATTACCGAGGAAGAGGTAATTACCACAATACCGATCAAAGACACCAAAATAATTATTCGAATTATAATAACTCCAACAGACAAAACTCAGATAGACAACAAGGTCAAAGAGGAAGGAATAGGCAAGCCAATATAGTAGCTGGAGACTACCCGGAACAAGCAGCAAGGGAAGAAGAGGACGTTGCAAACGTCATTGATCTTTTTCGTGACTAACGGACGAAAAAGACTACCTACCATCCATATGACAATAGAAAATGAACAAATACCATTTATACTTGATAGTGGAGCTAGTTGTTCAATTATTGCTGTACAACTGGTTTCATCAACATTAAAAATCAACAGAAACGACACAATTAAAATTCGAGGTGTTAACGGAAACACGACAGCAAGAGGAAGTATTAATGTAAACCTCAATTATGGAGATTTATCATTTCAACAAAAATTATATGTTGTAAATGATTTACCTCCTAATGTACCAGCACTACTTGGTACAGATTTTCTATTAAAATATGAAGCGACACTGAATTTTAAAAGAAGTACAATTATAGTTACTGTAGGTGGTGATAGGGTAGAATTACCTGTAAATTCTCCACTTGCAGCTATGATATGCGTACCAGCAAGATCAGAAATAACAGCATTTTTAGACGTGGATTTCAAAACAGAACACGTTTTGTTAAATGAAGAAATTAAACCTCATGTATTCATTGCAAACACAATTATTAGACCTATAAATGGGAGAATACCGGTAAAAATTTTAAATGTATCAAACAAACCAGTAATTTTGAATGAACTGAAACCAAAAATGAACAAACTTGAAAATTATGACATTATTCAATTAAAAGAACTGGAAGAAAACACAGAAAGAGCAAATAAATTGTTAAAGGAGTTGAAACTCAACCATTTGAAAGGATAGGTTTGAACTTGGTAACATAGAGGATATTATAGACTCGTTGGCAGGAGCCAAGTATTTTACACATCTTGACCTTTCTCAAGGATACTATCAATGTGAAATAGATTCTGAGAGTCGACCAATAACAGCTTTTACAACAGCCTCAGGTCAGTTTCAAATGACTAGGCTACCGATGGGTTTAAAAATAAGTCCATCAACTTTTTCAAGGCTTATGACAGTTGCGATGTCTGGCCTGTGTATGGAAAAATGTCTAATTTATTTAGATGACATAATAATCTTCGGAAAGACACTAAATGAACATAATAAAAATCTTATTTCAATTTTTGAAAGACTAAGAGGAGTGAATCTCAAACTTAATCCTTCAAAATGTAATTTTCTAAAACAAGAACTAATTTATTTAGGACATTTCATTTCAGCAGAAGGAATTCGTCCTGACCCTTCAAAAGTAGAATGTGTGGAAAACTGGCCTACCCCAAAAACGGCAGACGAAGTAAAGCGCTTCGTAGCATTTTCCAATTATTATAGAAAACATATAAAAGATTTTTCAAAAATATAGATTCCATTGAATAAGCTGACTAAAAAAGGAGTTCCATTCGAATGGACTGAAGAATGCCAACATGCTTTTGAGACATTGAAACTAAAATTCTTGAATCCACCAATACTGGATTACCCTGATTTCGATAAAGAAAATACATTCAAATTACAAACAGATGCATCAGGTTTTGCTTTAGGAGCAGTGCTGTCTAACCAGAATGGGAGACCAGTAGCATTTGCCTCCAGAGCCCTGAATAAATCTGAACAGAACTACGGAACAATAGAAAAAGAGCTTCTGGCAGTAGTTTGGTCCATTAGACATTTCAGACCATATTTATTCGGAAGAAAGTTTGATCTAGAGACCGACCATAGACCATTAGTTTATCTTTTTTCAATAAAAGATCCTTCAAGCAGATTAACCAAATTTAGATTAGCACTGGAAGAGTATGATTTCAACATTACTTATATACCGGGAAAAGATAATGTACTGGCAGATGCTTTATCTCGCATTACAAGTACAGATCTAAAGGAGATAAATAAGAAAATAGAAAAAGACGTTCTTGTAACAACAAGAAGTATGAAATTAAAAGAAACCAATACAGACCCAGTAATTGGAATGCCTGGCCAGCATCCTTTGACAGGTCAAGCTATTGAGATAATATTTGATGAAAAGCAACAATTACCTGAAGTGAAATTTTGTGACTTGAAGAAACAATTAATTATAAAACCAGCGAAGACACTAATCCAGTTACGACGGATAGCTGTAATGCTGAGAAAAATATGCGATAATGAAAAAATAAACGAGCTCGTTTTAAAAACAAATAATTATGCAAAGAAATTTTATAATGAGTTATACACTAATAACTTAAATAATGGCATGCCACCAATACGAATATTGAATACAAATATAAAGCATATAACAGACAAGGAAGAACAAAAATTAGTCATGAACGATTTTCACATACTGCCAACAGCAGGACACTCAGGTATAAAAAAGACATTAAAAAATATTCAAAGTAGATATTTTTGGACAAGTATGTCAAAAGATATAACAAATTTCATTAAATCATGCGAATCATGTCAAAGAAACAAACACATTAAACCAAAACAAACACCAATGATAGTCACTACAACGGCGACTAGTGCGTTCAGTAAAATTTATTTAGATCTTGTAGGTCCATTGTTACCTAGTAACGATGGCCACAAATACATTTTGACGACACAGTGTGAATTAACCAAATTCATAACTGCAACACCAATTAAGGATAAATCAACGGAAGTTGTCGCGAAAGCTTTTGTTGAAAATGTTCTTTTGGTATATGGTATACCGGACGAGATAACGACCGACAGAGGGACAGAATTTATGTCCGATTTGTTTAAGAAAATATGCGAACTTTTACAAATAAACAAATTAAATTCTACAGCATACCATCATCAAACGGTGGGAGCTTTAGAGAATTCTCATAAAACATTAGGAAACTTTTTAAGAATTTACGCTTCAGGAACACCAGGAAACTGGTCATCTTGGATTAGATTTTATCAATTTGCTTATAATACCACTACTCATTTAGAGACTAACAAAACGCCATTTGAACTAGTTTTCGGAAAAAATTGTAAACTACCTTCAAACTTAACAGATACACAATCCCCAGATCCAATTTATAACATAGATGATTATGAAAAGTTATTGAAATATAAATTACAAAAAACTCAACTAGAAACACAACAAAAGTTGATAAGATCGAAGATTGAAAGAGTAGCAAAGAATAATACCAATTCTAAAGAAATTAATTATAGCCCAGGACAATTAGTTTTAATAAAAAACGAGTTAAAATCAAAACTACACAATATATATTTAGGACCATTTTCAATAGTATCGGATAAGGGAACAAACGTTGAAATAAGAATAGGTAATAAAACTGATACTATACACAAATCAAGGGTTAAAGCATTCATTACTAGGGCGCAGGATACTTGACAATAAAAAGATGTAAGAGGTTAGATAAAAATTATTTTACATAAAATAGGACGTGTGGTGCATACCACATACATTATTGATAATTATAGCAAAACACGGATATGAAATATCAATTTAAAGCAATTATTATCAGTATTTACGCTTATAATGATTTGTCATGTACCTTATTGATATGAAGTATCAATATTGGTAACAATGTGATGGATACGAAGTATTCATTGCGGAACGACAATCATGATGGGTAAATGGGATATAATAATTTAAAATTTGTAACTAGAAGATAAAAATTTTAAAAAATATATATAGGGCGTGTGGTGCATACCAACCTAGCCACAGTCTTACTCAGCATATATGCACGATCAACCGAGTGCGATATGGATTGCTTATGCTTGGTAAGCATTATCGGTATAAACATCCAACATCGTTCAACGGACGATAAATGCTTATGCTGACGCAGCGTGTGCTACGCGATCGGCACCCGTTTAGCTTTAAGAAAGAAACATTAAATAAACGTATTACTGTTCCAACCACCGAGTGATTCACTACATATCACATGCTACCCTTCAGGTAAATATTTACAAAGAATCCAGCTGGTATTAACTACAAGTAAAATCATACACACTCTCCATACAGGAATCTCAATTTCACCATCCGTGGCAGAGGTTCGGCTTCAAGATCTTGTAGACACACTACTACTCGCGTAGTAAACAGTATAGTTCCTTTGGAAAAACTGCAACAGTTTTTTGGTAGAAAAAAAAAAAAATTTATTTATAAAGGGGTTGTGATGGTAGCAGCAATCACGCAAGGTACAAGCAAGGTTTCAGAGAAGAGTTCGAAGACGGTGAAATCAATGAATACAGTGATTCGGACATATTTGCATTCTCAATTGTGCCTCTTCGTTTAACAGCACGGAAAGCTGGATCTGCAACGGAAGAAATAGTTTGGGATAATACGTTGCCTTCTTCTGTCAATCTCTGCCGCCAATCAAACTGTGAGTTTGCAGAATTGACCTCACGCGAAGTTGAGTCAATGGAAACGCAAATCAGTTTATTAATTCCCACCGTTTATCGGTTGGAAAATATTGCGGTTTCCATTGTGCCAAAACTGTATTTTTGTATGGTTGATACCAAAGTCGTCAACGATGTAACTGGCACCAACACTCAATCTTGCAACATCTGCGGCCGTTCAGGTACACATCTCAACGCTGCCAGAATAGAAGACGACCCTAAAGATCCAGAAAAGTTCAAATTCGGAATGTCACCTCTGCACGCGTACATACGTAGTATGGAAATGTTGTTGAAAATTTCATTCAGGTGAATTATTGAACTTGACTTAAAAGGTTTTAAGATTTTTATATAATATATATTTATAAGTAGACTAGTTTTGGATAAACCGACATGGCGCGTGAGCAAGGCAAACGTTGCCGTTAAGCAGCGAGAATCACAAGTACACAATATGCTCAAACAACAACTCGGTTCGATGAAAGCAGTTTATGAACGACCCCTTTTTCAGATGCGCCTTAATCTTACCAAAAACTTCTTTGAAGGCACCAATTTGATTACACGTCATCTAAGTGCACTTTTTATTTTATTCCTGAAAATCGCCCTTCCTGACCAATGTGCATTGGCGGTATATGAGCACGAATAGGCGGGCACTCTTTTGCCTGTCAAGGGGGTCCCCTTCCCCTTGCCTACCCCGCACCGGAGTAGCTCGGCAAGAGATTGTCTGCTTGATCGGATGCCGCCTTTCAAACATGCCCTGCGCTCAATTTTAACTACTTCTATTCAATTTCACAACCTGCCGTGCTCTTACGGACCTATCAATACTTTTTCTTCACATCTTTTGTTCTAGCAGAAATTGTTGTCCACTCCTAGGTTTTGTAAGCACTTTCAATTGTTGCAAAAACTACTTCATTCCGTGATATGGATAGAATTAGGTCAGCCTGGTTTCGAGTCACAAAACTGTCTCCACTATATTTCATGTTTCCATCTCCTAGCAAGCATCATAGGTAGTCGATCGCTTACAAACCGCCAAAAGCTCGGTGGAGTTTGACGTTCATTTGAACATCGAATAATCGAATGCGCAGTGCGCGCGTAAGGTATAACAATTTTCCCCCTTTTAGAAAGGAATGGATAGTATCTTCGAATTGACCTTCGTCAACATATGTTAAATTCTTTCTACATACTTACTTAACTAATAAAGAAAATATCGAAATCCAAATTTGAATTCATTTAAAACTAATTCGAGATGACGTTAATATAAAAAACTTAATCATAACAGTAACCATCGCTTTGATTTGACTTCTTGTTGCGCTTCGATCTTCTAGGTTCTTGTAGCTTGGCTTCGGTCACCGCCCGTTTCCATTTTCTACTCCGAGTACCTCTCTTCGGAAGTTCCTCCTTTTCGCCTTCGCAAACTTCCTCTGTCTCTTGTAGAACCGTTGGAAAATCGTTTTCTGTTTCGTCTGAACCGCTTCAAGTGATGAGAACATTTTGCTTTTGCCAGGCTAACTCGTCCTTACGACTCCTGATTTGGTTTCTGTGTGCCATTGCCTCTACGTTTCCTATACGTATGTGGAAAGTATTGCGAGAATATTGTTTAATGAAGGTTGCTTTTATCCATCTTGCATGATAGTGTGGATTGTGATTGTTGTACCACAATTCATCCCCCACCATCAGATCATCTAAAGCATCATTCTAGTGCTTCGGGATTTTCCTGAGATTGGTTCTGTAATGATCTCATGTCTTGGTTGTGGTTTTTCTAATTGGTGTTTGTACAGTTTCTTTGGATTAATAAGATTTAAAATAGTTTTTGGTGTATATGAAGATATCCTTTTTGATGGATAATGTCCATCGCTCGTCATATTGTTGTTTCTAAAGTTAAACAAAAACAAATTTATCTGCTCTAATTGTTATATTTGTATTCTCCGAACATGGAGTAACGATTATGATGTAGAAGGAGATGTTTCGCTCATCGCCATGAGGCACCAAGAGTAGACAGTCATGTTTGCTAGAATGAAAGATATGAAGAGAAAGTGTTGAAAGTTCCGTTAGTGTACGGTAGGTTGGAAATGGAATAGAAGTATTGAAAATTGAGCGAAAGGGCATGGGTAAAGTAGTACTCGAACCAAGGACGTTATCATTGCCAAACATCCCACTGCGGGGTAGGTTGAGGCACAGATACATCTGCCACCTCAACTGGCAATAATAACGTGATGTAACTCGCTTTATCTGGTCGAAATTTATCGAAATTTATCTGGTCTTCCAGAGGAATCTCTTCAAAACCTCTTTAACTGTTCTAACTAATCTTTCTGCTTGCCCGTTACTTGATGGATTGTAAGGTGGACTTTTCATCATCTTAATACCTTGCCTCTCAAGAAAGACATTAAAATCATAGGAGTAAAAGGTGGACCGTTGTCCGAAACTACAACATCCGGCAAACCAAAACGTGCAAAAAACGCTATCAACTTTTTTAATACTTTATTGCAATCAGTGCCCTGTCTCATACATTCGATTTCAATCCATTTAGACCATCCCCACTGGTGGGTTCGTATCTGGGTAATATTTTGATAACAGAGAGCGTTCCTATTTTGATTTAGCCACCCACTTTCGCAGCGGTCGTTCAGAAAAAAGGTTACACAATATTGCAAGTTTCCTGAATTCCTAGACATTTGTGAAGACTGTGCTTGCAGTGTATTTTTTTCGCATTCAGCTTTTCCCAAAAATTTGCATTGACAGTTATGTTTGCATTTAGCGTGCATATGTATTTACATGACGTATTTATGATTATTGTTTGTTTACATGTGATACCAAACGAATCAACAGAACAGCACACAAAATGGCTTCAAAAAAGTGTTTCGAACCAAATTCCGAACCTGCGAGGTTGTTTTCCAGTGCGATGAGGATGGTGCTGTCGCTCAACCAGCATGGAGTGGTCGCTCAACCAGCAGACCCAACAAACATCGGTGTTGAATTAGAACTTGTTCAAGCCAATTTTGAGAAGCTATTCAGCTGTTTCTTCTAGAATAGCTGAATAGCTTCTCCAAATTTGTTTGAACAAGCTCTAATTCAACACCGATGTTTGTTGGGGAGGAAGCTGACTTCTCGAAATTCGCCTTATTCCAAGACAAAGCCAACCGCAGGCATTATACCATTGACAAGGTGACCGAAAACATCCTACAGCATTGGAAGACCAAAGAAATGTATCTATTCCTACACATATATTCTATATCGGTGGATAATAAAGGTGTTTTCAAAACCGTCAAGGAAACACTTCTGGATCCGACGGCTCGAGATAAATTGGGAACAGCTTCTATAAAATCGGTGGACACGCTCGTAGCAAAACTTCGTGCTAGACATGGTGACCATATCCAGGCACAGGACATTGCCTGGAAGATGTGGGCTAATATTATACATGCCTCAGAATCGCATCTTCAAGACGGTATGATAACCAATGCACCGCCTGTTGACGTAGTTAAGCTGTTCTCAGCCAAGGATTCACTGAAGATACGTTCCATTCGACAAAATTTTTCAATGGCTCATAACGTCAACTCGGGGTACCACGACGAGATAGTCGCAATCCGAGAAATGTTTGACGATTTAGATTCCACCATACAAAGTTTGCCAACAAAAATGCAGTTGTTGAAACGATGCATTGAGGCATTGGAGGCACGTGATGCTACGTGTGAATCATTAATTTCCGCTGCCGAAGATGCTGTCCGAGTTGAAGAAAACTCATTTTATGAATCCCTGGCCAATAAAGTAGGCGAACAAGACGACACTGATCATCTATAAACCGAGATATAGACGCGGCGATCCTCTATTGGAATCATTTATGTCCAATTTTTAAATAATTTGATGAAATGTTCTAAATGAATTCTGCAGTTAAATAAACAGCTGCTATTTTGTGTTTTATCCCTGGAAAGGCTAAGGGTCAGCAAAAAAAAGCTACTGAACAATCACAAGCACAAGAATGAGAACAAATCGAGCAGTGCCAATCACAACCGAAGTTATTAAACAACTTTTAATAGATTTCAATTATTTGACAATGAAAGAAAGCCACTGGAGGGTAAAACGGGACGCCATGTAATTATTCCTTTATTTTATCTCTAATTTTTCCTTCGTAAAGCAAAGTATGTTAGCTGGAGCGAAACGGAGCAAACAAGTCAAATTTACCGGCTTCATGGAGAGGTTTTTATGTTTTCCGTTGAAGCTGCAGGAGTTGAGCACTTCAAATATGATTGGTAGCACAGGGATGAATACTCTGGAATATACAATACAATGAAAATTTAGTGGGAAATATTGTGCTGATGGAATTAACTTGATAACACTGGTGATGATACTGACAAGTGGATGTACTAAAGGATTCAGTTGCCTCTTGTCGTATGGCACGTACAAGGCGTCCACCACAGTTTCAACGAGTTGGTATACTTGCCTTTTTACAATGTACATTTCAGTCAATGATTGCCTGATGAAGTTGATTCCTGGAGATGTTAGGGCTTCGAATTGGTTGTTCTTGACGTACGCCAGATACACATTCTTCAAAATATTGTTCAGGAATAGTCGTAGCTGCCCAATATCGTCGACGAAAGTTTGTTTATGTTGTCGATTTTTTCGCTTTGACATTTCGCCGAGCAGTGTGCACGCTAAACTCAAACAACAGTAAATGTGAATTTTGGGACAATGTTGAGTGTGATAAAAAAATCACTGTGACAAAAAAAAATCTCACACTACTCTTATAAGGTGCAAAAATTTGTCGGTTATGGAATACGGTAGTTTTTGTTTTCAGTCAGCGGCTCGGTCACACTTCATTAAACTGGAACGTATTCAGTATCGGTGTCTTCGTATTGCGTTAGGTTGCATGCCTCGACTCACACCATGAGTCTTGAAGTGCTGGCTGGCATGGTGCCACTCTCGGATCGGTTTTCAGAATTATCTCTCCGGCTCCTCACCAGGTGTGAAATTATGAACCCCCAGGTGATCGAAAATTTTGAGAAGCTCCTTGAGTTGAATACTCAAACCCGCTTCATGACCTTGTACCATTTGTACATAACACAGGATGTCAGCCCTTCGCCGAACTTTCCCAATCGTGTTTGCTTCTCCGATTTCGACAATTCGGTTCATTTTGATTTATCCATGAAGCAAGAGCTTCATGGAATCCCAGAGCATCATCGTCCTATGATTGCTCCGGTAATATTTGCTGCAAAGTTTGGCCAAGTTAATTCCACTAAATCGTTCTTCACAACATTCTATCATCCCAAAGGTGTCGAAGAAATCCTGGTTTAGGGAGATGGATGTGGGTCGAGACTTCATTCGTGTCATGTCTCGCCTCATGTCCAATCATTATTCTTTGAACGCTCATTTATACCGGGTTGGGCTGAGCGACAGCAATCTCTGTGAGTGTGGACAAAGCTATCAGGACGCAGATCACGTTATTTGGTCTTGTGCTGAACATCGTGGAGTCAGATCAGAGCTTTATGATTCCCTTCGGGCTCGAGGTAGACAACCCAATGTGCCAATTCGAGATATTTTGGCTGCACGTGATTTGGAGTACATGAAACTCATTTATGTGTTTTTGACTAACATTAGCCTTAGATTGTAGTTAGTTTAACCTGTATGTTTACTATAAGTTTTTTTTTATCGGTGTATGTGTGTATGTGTGTTTTTTTTTCTTTTTCAAAAAAATGTTGAAGTCAAAAGTAAACCATAAATTGTATAGTTATAAGTTTTTAGATAATTTAGAATTTAAATTTAATGTGTTATGTAAACCATACTTTAAATTCCCACGCTCCTTCCCATCCGTAATTTGTAATTCCTATTAACCTCGAGATGGCCGCGAGTAATCGGCTCTATCCTCCTAACTTTAGTTTTAAGATAAATGATGTATATAAATATGAAAATTTGGCTCTGTAAAGTTGATTCGATTGAGCCTGTACAAATTAACGATTATTAAAAAAAAGAATTGATTTGTTTATAGATATTTTACAATCTATTACCAAACGAATATCGTTATTTTTTTTATGACTATTATTATCGGCCTTGCCCATTCGCTGGTATCTATTGGTGAAATAACTTTCTCATTTTCTTATCTGTCTAAATAATCAGCTACCTTATCGTTCAACCTGTATGGTACATCATTAGCCTTTTTGAATATTGGAGTTTCATCCCTCATCACTAATTCCGCCTTGAATCCACTAATGGGTGACGAAAAATTCTTCTCAAAGACTTGTTTGTATCGCTGCTTCAAATCAATTACAGCAGTTTCGCTGCACTCATTTATTAAATTGTTAATTACCATAGAGTTCATAAAAAATGTCTCCAATTAGGATAAAAAACATTTAGCCAAGTTCGGCCAAATCAAGGATAAAAGTATGATGCATCCGTTCCTAGCTGTAGCTATACCAACCCGCCGCTACCTAATAACAGTAACCGTAAGAGGTTGCCAAAACCAAAAACTACGACTTCTCGCAATTCTAAGAATATCCCGTCCAAGCGAGGTAAGATTAATTTTAGGGACATTGAGGATAACATTTTAAATGCTCTTGGCCTTTCGGAACGGTGACCGAGGAATGATTGACCTGCTTATTCCTATAGTTTTTTTTTTGTTTTTTTTTTACGTCGGCCTATTTCCTCACATGGTGACAATCACCGACGCCAGGCAGTCGACTCCACCACCTGGACCCTACCTAACGACTCATGAATATGAGCCGGGACCAACGGCTTTACTTCCCTTCCGAAGGAAGACGTGACCAGATTTTTTCGCCTCAGAAAAACCACCGACGTCGACTGGGATTGAACCCAGACCCACTGGGGTGCAAAGTAGCAGTCACGCTTACCACTACACCACCGACGCCGGCTATTCCTATAGTTGGAAACTACTTCAAGCAATTGACTGTATCATGGCCCCTCATTGGTGAATTCATATCATTCGATGAATAATTCGTCGAGTGAGGATCAAGATATGATCACCGTATTACAATGGACCTGTCGTAGTCTAATACCTAAATTAGACTCGTTCAAGTATTTGATTCACAATTCTGATTGTGATATATTTGCTCTCTGTGAAACATGGCTTTCATCCGAAGATGAATTAAACTTCCACGATTTTAACATTATTCGCCTGAACCGAGATGATTCATATGGTGGCGTCCTTCTGGGGATCAAAAAGTGCTACCCCTTCTATAAAATCTCACTCCCAATAATCTCAGGCATTGAAATCGTCACTTGCCAAATAAATGTAAAGAATAAAGATCTTTGCATAACTTACGTCTATGTCCCTCCGAGGGCATCAATAAACCGCTGTCAACTTTGGAGTTCAATTACATTACTTCCATCTCCAGTTCTTATTCTGGGCGATCTGAACTCCCACAGTACTACTTGGGGCGAACAATACGATAACAAAAGAGCGGGTATTTTCTATGACTTATGCGACGATTTCAACTTGACCATCTTGAACACTGGGGAAGCGTCATGAAAAGCAAAACCTCCTGCCAGGGAGAGTCGACTTGACATATCTTTATGTTCTAATTCACTATCATTAGATTGTCTGTGGAAGGTAATCAATGATGCTCATGGTAGTGATCACTTACCAATAATCAACTCAATCACAAATAGTTTTCAAAAAACAGACCAGTCAATCCATCTTCCTTATGACCTCACGAGGCATATCGATTGGCAACATTTTGCATCGGCGGTAACCCTTTGTATTGATTCTACCGATCCTCTTCCACCATTAGAAGAGTATCGTTTCCTTTCCGGCCTGATGCACAAAAGTGCCTTAGAACAGGGTGGCCACAGAACCGGTAAAACCGGGAAAACCTAGAATTAACCGGGAATTTTAAAAAAACCGGGAGAAACCGGAAAAAAAACAGGAATTTATGTTCACATGATTAATTATAATTTAGGTAGTGTGTGATTATCATCGAACCTCTAGTTATTCCTATCTTACGAGTTCATCCATAACAATCTGTGAAATTCTAGAGTGTGTCAATTGATTTACCTTCTATGAATATCTTGGCTCATTCGCGAAGTGTGTCGCAACGTGTGTTCTGACGTCTAATCTCTTTTCTCTTTCAAGCGCATAGAAACTATAGGACTTGCTGTCAGGCAAACGTTTCCCTATCAAAACAATTTACATTCGTCCTATGCGTTTGAAAGAAAGGGGATTAGACATCAGAAAACTTAATAACCTAATAATTAATCTCTCTCGTTCACTTTTTCGCTTTGTTGGTGTAATACTGAGGTCATATTTGTCGCCCTGTTCCAACAATTTGATTTGCGAATTAACACTCATCGTATTTCGACAGCCGTTTTTTTTTAATTAGAAGAAGCGATACCAGTGTAGCATTACCACAATAACCGAAAACGGCTTTAAATCAAATATTAAGCCATCTTGTTGGAATTCTCCTTTATTGCTATTTGGTACAAGCAAGGATGTTTCGAAATCTCCTTATCCCGTTTTGTCGTTTTGGCTACGCGTTTCATTTTTTTTTAGCAGGAGGTCTGTATTTTCTTCGTTCAATTTTTCTTCCTCTGCTAGCTGTTCATACTGATGTCAAAACCATCAAATATTCGAGCACATCAATAGATCATTGCACGATGGCGTCATCAATGCAGTTTTGACAGTTCAAGGAGCTTGTTTACGTGGACTTTTCGAGAATATTTTCGGTAAGATCGGTTTGAGATTTTGTGATGTAAATTTATTACGATTAAAGTAAAACAACCGGAAAACAGAAACCAGTGCTTATTACTACATCATTTCCAGAATCTAATCATTCAGAATCCAGAAAAAAAGTCAATGAAAAATTTCGTTTGAGCGGTTCAAATTCTAACACCTGGAAAACAAGCTTCCTGAACTGTCAAAAAAGTGAGGTTAATGTATTCCGTGTAATGATCTATATCGAAAAAAAAAAACTGTTTCGGAACTCGGCTCTCCTTTTGACATTTTTTTTTCTATTCGAATTCAAACTTGCAAAATCCGCTCGAAAACAAAGCGAAATGTTTTGTTCTCGCTGAAGAAGAAGTGTGTAGAGATGAATTCCTGAGATGAATTCCTAGAGTAAAATTGGGTTTACACTTCAAGAAAACTGTAATTTTTGTGTAGACTTATTTCCTGCCACGGGAATTCAAATCCAGGGTTCCATTTAAACACACAAGCGCACAAATTCAGTGACGCTTTTCCCGACCTGTAAACCAGTCTTAAACCGGGAAATTTTTAACATTTGGTCCCAGAAAACCGGGAAAAAACCGGGAATTTGAAAATGAAAATTGAGTGGCCACCCTGTTAGAAGCTCCGAAACGATGTGTTCCAAGTGCATCCCTCAAAAGAAGACCCGCCACCCCTGGATGGGATGATGAATGCACTAAGTTGTATCTTGAGAAATCCGATGCGTTTAAAGATTATCGTAGACATGAAACATGTGAGCTTTTTGATAAGTACCACATGATTGAAAAAAAGCTTAAAAACTTACTCAAAGCAAAGAAACGCAATGACTGGCGTTCGTTTGTAGAGGGACTATCTAGAGAAACATCGATGACAATGCTTTGGAGAAAGGCTCGTTACATGCGAAACCGCTCATCCTCCAATGAGAGTGAAGAATACTCCATGCAGTGGATATTCGACTTCGCTAAAAAGGTTTGTCCAGACTCTGTCCCAACACAACCGAATTTACGGGATACTACCCGAAATAACGGTTCTCTGGACGAACGATTCACAATGTTGGAATTTCTAATGGCACTTCTTTCATCGAACAACTCTGCTCCGGGAAGCAATATGATTAAGTTCAGCCTTTTAAAAAATCTCCCTGATATCGCTAAAAGACGATTACTTAACCTGTATAACACTCTCATGGAATTAAATATAGTTCCACCCGCATGGAGGCAGGTTAAAGTAATAGCTATTCAAAAGCCTGGGAAACCAGCGTCTGATTACAATTCTTACCGTCCGATCTCTATGCTATCATGTTTAAGGAAATTGTTAGAAAAAATGATCCTATCAAGACTTGACCGTTGGGTTGAATCAAACAACCTACTATCAAATACGCAATTTGGTTTCCGAAAGAGCAAAGGAGCAAACGATTGTTTAGCGTTGCTTTCATCTGATATACAACTGGCCTTTGCACACAAGGAGCAATTGGCTTCAGTATTTCTGGACGACAACTTGCAGACGATGCTGTGATCTCCTTTAGAGTTCCACGTGCAGAAATCTTGCAAAGACCATTGCAAAATTCCCTAGATAATCTGTCCATCTAGGCCAGAAATTTGGGGATCGAGTTTTCACCGCATAAAACCGAATTGGTAGTGTTTACTAGAAAACGGTTCCCTGCCCAACTGAGTCTCAAGCTATTGGGAAGAGACATTACCCAATCTTTGACCTTTAAATACCTTGGAGTCATGTTTGATTCAAAATGCACTTGGAGTAATCACTTTGCGTATTTAAAACAGAAATGTCAACAAAGGATCAATTTTCTAAGATCAATATCCGGGACATGTTGGGGTGGTCACCCGGAAGACCTTATTTAACTCTATAAAACAACTACTCTTTCAGTTCTCGAATATGGCTCTTTTTGTTTCCTCTCGGCAAGAAATAGCCACCTCATCAAATTGGAACGCATTCAATATCGTTGTTTATGTATTGCCCTTGGCTGTATGCATTCAACGCACAATATGAGCCTGGAGGTTCTGGCAGGAGTAAAACCCTTACAGAACCGCTTCTGGGAGCTCTCATCTAGAATACTGATCAAGTGTGGAATCAGTAACAACCTTGTGATTGAAAACTTCGAAGAAATGCTCGAATTGAGTACCCAGTCTAGATTCTTACGAATATATATTAACTATATGTCATCTGATATTAGCCTTCCATGCTATAACCCTCCTAGTGTACGCTTTTCTTATCACAGTTCCTCCATTGCTTATGATCTCTCCATGAAACAGGCTATTCAAGGAGTTCCAGATCAACTTCGACCTATTTTAATTCCCCTGATGGGTCGCGCATTGGTTTCGGTGTTTACAATGAATACTCATCTGCCTTCCGGAAACTTCAGGAACCTTGTTCCGTATATGTTGCTGAGCTGGCAGCAATCAATTTCGCATTGGGGATAATTTTCGACATGTCCGTAGACCATTATTTCATCTTCTCGGATAGTCTCAGTTCTATTGAGGCTCTCCAGTCGATGAAAACAGTTAAGCACTCATCTTACTTTCTTTCAAAAATAAGGGAGCAGATGTGTGCGTTTAGGATTAGGATTACCTTTGTATGGGTCCCCTCACATTGCTCAATTCCAGGCAATGAGAAGGCGGACTCTCTAGCAAAGGTGGGCGCACAAGAAGGCGAGATTTTTGAAAGAAGAATTTCACATGATGAATTTTTCCCATTAGTACGTCAGAGTTCTCTTCAAAGTTGGCAAAACGCTTGGACAAGTAATTCTCTTGGGCGGTGGTTACATTCCATTATTCCAAATGTTTCGTCGAGATTGTGGTTCAAAGGTCTGGATGTAAGTCGCGGTTTCATTCGTGTGATGTCAAGACTTATGTCCAACCACTACTCGCTAGACGCACATCTCTACCGAAATAACCTCGTCGATAGCAATGTATGTAGGTGCGGAACCGGTTATGATGACATCGATCACGCAGTTTGGCATTGACCGGGTAATGATGCCTCCAGAGCACGCCTATTGGATACCCTTGTGGCCCGAGGTAGACAACCCTTCCGCGAAGTAAGAGATGTTTTGGGAATGCGTGATCTTCCCTTTATGCAAGCGATTTACGAATTCCTTTGTTTGTCTGATCTAAGAGTGTAATGTCATCACCCCCTCCCTTTCACTCTAGTAAATTCCCTGCCATTGTGTCCCAATTATATATTATCCTTTTGTTTCCGTGCTACTTGTACCTGCCCAGCAAGCTGTGGTCACCCATCTGCAGCTTAGTTCCTGTGAGGGACTACAGAGACTGAGGATTTGGAAGATGTCGTAACCATGAGCATAAAAAAATACCTGAAATAAGTTACCTGCCTAGCACCTCACATTGGAAAAATTGTAAAATTATACATTGTAAATAACAATATTGAATATCGGCTCCGTAAAGTGTTACACACGCTTGAGCCTAACAAATAAACGAACTGATTAAAAAAACTGATTAAAAAAAAAAAAGGTTAAAAGTAATTTTCACAACCCAGAACTAGTATTTGCATTAAATCTTCTTGACCCTGGAAGCCTCTCCCTCAATTTTGAGTTTAGAACCGTTGACAACAATTAATTTTTTATCACTTTTTCGTAATGGTTTGACGAATTTAGAAAAATATCGATGAACCGCAATCAACTTCCATTGATTTCCTTCAATGTTTACTTTAACTATACTTTGATCATTTATCTTGTTGATAGACGAGACCAACATACATACTAATTCACCTAGGAGGATAGTGCCTCGTCCGAATCATTTGTACGCATCCTCTCCATAAGTTCAGTAATGTGACGATCGGCCGAAGGACCTGGTCTGTAAGATTCAACCAGATTAACCGTATCACGCATAGACATAGCCAGGATTTCGAATGGGGGGGGGTTGGCAAGCTTTGCTTTTTTTAGAGACAGAGAGAGAGAGAGCGAAGAGAGAGTTAGAGAGAGAGAGAGAGAAAAAGAGAGAGAGAATTACAGCATCTTCAGCCAGTTGCTGCACAGACTGAACATTTAACATTATATAGACTGTTCCATAAAGTATAAGCACTCTTTCAAAATAACAAAAAAGTCATGTTTTTTTTAGTTTTAATAATTTTATTTGGCAAATCATATTTGTATTTGTGTTTTATATGATATTTTACTCTCGTTTAATCAAAATATTTAATCATAGCCAAGACTCCTAACTTTTCCTCGAACATGACCCATTAGCTTCTGCACAGTGGTACTTCCCACCATTTTGACCACTTTTGACCAATCTTTTTTTAAATTTTTGGATGTGGTCCGCTGATTTTATGAATTTTCGAAGCTTTGCTTTGGTTAAAGCCCAAAAAGTCTCGATTGGCCGTGCCTCCGGGCAGTTCGGCAGATTCATGGCTTTCGGCACGAAACATACATTTTGACTTTTGTACCATTCTAAAGTGTCCTTTGCGTAATGACATGACACTACACTCGCATATTGCCTGCCAAACCATAACCTTCTTACCGATTTTTTCGGTAAAAGTTGCCTTTTCCGTTTCGGGGATGTCTTTGTCTTCGCTTACACTATAGAATTGTGGTCCGGGAAGCGTTTTGTAATCGAGTTTCACATACGTTTCATCGTCCATTATTATACACCCAGAATTTCTACACAATAACGAATCATAGAGTTTGCGGGCCCGTGGTTTCACGGACGCAGCCTGTTTTGGGTTCCTTTTGAGTTTTTTCTGCTTCTGGTATGTTTTTAGCCCAAGTCTTTCTTTGGCACGCATGACGTTACTCGACGAGGTCCCTAGTTTTTTCGCAACATCCCGAACGGAAGTCGCTGGTTTTCGCTTGTAGGCATCCCTGATCTTTTTATCGATATCCGGACTAACAGGACCGTATTTCCGACCACTCTTCGGCGCATCTTCAAACGTACACTGTTTTCTATATTTTCAAATCGCAGATCGTACCGCTGCGACGCTTACACCCTCTTCCTTGGCCAATTTTCTCAAGGAGAGTCCGCTCACAGTGCACCATTTGTACACGATACTTTTTCGTTGTTCCGGAGTAAGACCGCGCATTTTGATAGGTAACACAAAACTGGGCACTTTTTTGATGCTATGTCATTCAGAGATGTGCAAACAAAAGGACGCAGCCAATACATGTTGATATATTTCATTATATTCAAAGTGGCCGTTAAAATCAGGTGTGCTTATACTTTCTGAAACAGTCGTTACAACGGACAACACAATGCCCGGTGGACCCATATAGTAGGGACATTATCGAGTTCCATCGGCTGGAGCGGGAATCGAGCCCTCAGTTTGTGACAATCCGCCTGAACGACGGGTCGATTAACTTTTCTACTCTCACCCAAAGTATTTTACAACACCCGTTCGATTTTGGCAACTAGATTAAACTATTTTAGACTTGATCTGTAATGAAAAAAATAAAAAGATTTTAAAAACCCTCTATTTTTCCCGTGTTTCAAAATCGAACCCCATTAAATAGGAACCATGTTGAAATCTAACGGGTACTGTAATGTGTCGAAATATTCATTTTACAGTCATGTTGGATTTTTGTTTACGACGAAAAATTCCTGAAGTAGGCTACGCTTCAAATTTGACGTATCGTTTTGTTTGTGCTCTGTAAAATTTCCATATTTTTCTCTGTTTGCTAGTTTTATTTATTCCAAAATAGTTGTCGTACTTGAATTGCAAGCAAATGTTAGTTTTAGTGCCAACCTTTTCTTCGAAGACTAATAAATTATTATCCAGAAGACGGAAGAATTGATACGAGGAAACCGCAGCTAGGTAGTATTTTTTTTCTATTTATTTGAACTAAAATAAGCTTGAGTTTTGAGCTTCCATCAGTGTCGATCGGAGCTATTTAAAAACTCGAGAATCTTCAGTGAACTAATTGAGCTGATGAGCCGTGGGTTAGTTTTTCGGCGTGACTCTTCACCTGTGTCACGGTTTTCGTTCGCCTAACGAAAGCTAACGGCAGAACAGTGGCGCCACTGTTAAATGTCCATAACTGATGGCTTTGGGTTGAAGGGCAGTTGTGTTGCCATGGGTAGTGACATTTCATAGTGGTGGATGAGGTATGTGAGAATTCAAGTTATTTCTGGCTGTTGTTAGGATTTCGGCTCAGTTGGTTCACTGGGAGGTTTTTGTCCCCAAGGATGACCATTATCTTGTGGGGTTCGGGCTTTCGTCTTATCGTTTCGTCCGTCGCTCTTACTATACGGTATGGTCTATATAGATTTAGCACACAAAGTGTGGCTACGGGGCTCTCTGTCCCCAAAATTTTAAAACTAGGGGCTTAAGCGCCACCTCTGGGGAGAGCCTGTTGCTATGCCCGGCGAGAAATCCGATCCTCAGGGTAGGTTTTTCATATTAATACAGTTTCGAAAGCGTTAACGCACCGAACGGTTAACCCACTATCTATGTCAAGATGGCTCCACCATATGCTAAAAATATAACAGATAGAGATCCTCACTAGCCAAAAAATAACCCCGGGCTTTCATCACTGGTGGAACTCACTTAAACAAATTTCTCGATTCGAAAAAGGAATGAAATGACTAAAATTACCTAGCAGTCCATACTTGGAGTAAAAAAAAAACTGAAAAAAACTACAAACCATACGGAAAACCCAACTAACCGAACGACAAGAAAACTTTTAGAATGTAGACGTCACGAAAAGCATAGCTGCTTAACAAAAACATCTTATATCGAAGGTTGGAACGAATAAGTAACATGTTTATTTGAATATGAATTTGTGTTAATTTAACATAGGCCATTGTGTATCCTTTGCCTCTTCTTGCCTGATGCTTCCTGATGTGTGCGGATTTTCCTATCTTAAGTTATCTTATGTTGGTAGTGTGTGATGTGTGTTTGTGTGTGATATTTTCGTGTGTATGAGAGTGCGTTTGTGTGTCTTTGCGTCGGCGCGTCCTTCTTTTCTTTTCAGAAAGCGAGTAATGGCGCTATAACCATAAGCCATAAAAGGCTAGGACATGAGTTAGTGCTCATGTTCCAACCGACCGACAAGTTCACACGCAAGGCACTATACTCTTGGCTTTGGAGCCTGGATACAAGAATAAACGTTTGTGTTCCAGCCTAGAAAAGGGGACAATAAAGGAGTGCATTAACTTTCTTAGCTTTGTTACTCCCAACGACCTATATACATATAAATACAAGTACGCTTTTTCGCCAAGGAAAGCCTCACGCACAATCCCATCCAACTTCCAACTCCAGATGTCTATGAAGGTAGCATGAGTTCTCAGCATCTTCTTAAGTAGACATCTAATCAACACTTCCTACCCATTCCTTGCTGATCATAAGGACCTGGCTAGGTGTTGAGCAAAGAGAACGATGGTTGAAGAGCCTGTCACAACCAAGACAGCTCTTCTGGCGCTTCCATCGTCTCTACAACAGCCAACCCAGGATTGTGTATGGTCGGAAAATTCTATGCTATGTTGGATTTTTGTATACGACAACCACAGAGTTTGTTAACCGTTTTTACTGAAAATGTACTTTTCCTTGCGACCCGCTCACCCGCACTGAAAATTAAATTTCGTTTTTATTACGAAATCGAATGTAGGGCTAACAAATCTATTCGTTGTTTTCAACAACGAAATTGATTTGTACTTTTCAAGAAACTACCTTCGTATTCAATGCCACAATGCTGTTACATTACTGTTAAAAGCACGAAGCATTAGTTGACAATAAAAAAAAACCTCTCTCAGGTGGTTGCATGATTGACTGACGGAACTTTTATATCGACTCAGTATGTAATTGAAAAAAAGCGCAAACCACGGGGAGTTCTTCCGATTTTTTATTTAATATTGCTGACATGAGGTTCGAACCTGTATTTTTGGGAAGACTTGTTATTGAATCCGTGATTGATCTCACTAAGCCATGGTGACTCGTTAGAAGTTACTTGATTAATGAGTATGAACTTATAACTCTCGATAGCGCTTTAATTTTTATTTTGGGATAAATCAATGATTCCAGCCCACCCAAGCAGCAAAACCAACATGCATGAGTACGATTGAAGGGAAGCAGCAACTGGTTGGTCTTCACGAAATTCATTTCGTGCATTGCACAGAAAGGTGTAATGATAGCATTTCACCAGATGACAAGCATTAAGAATGTATTATAAAATTTATGAGACATCTGTTCTTTGTACAAAATCCATGTTTACGAAACGAGGGAAAAATAATTCACGAAAATAAATTTTCAGTGCATATACTGATAAGGCAGCACCGCAAAAACACCGTTTTTTTACTCACCGTGTTCACACCGTTTCAATAGAATTTTTTTTAATGGTTGTTCAAATAATAAGTGGTTAGCTTTTGATAAACATACATTTTGAGTTTTGGTGGTTTATAGCTTATGGTTTGTGTCCTCTTAAATTACCTTCAGTTTAATTATTTTCTCTGTTTTATCCAAACAGGAAAATCAAGCTTAATTTTACAAACCGACGTAAGTTGCAATTGTAAGCAAGCTGTTTGTGATAAATTTTTGCTACTTGCATTCTTATTACACGAGTAATGAGAAATAATTTAGGAAGTTTTATTCATCAATGACGAAAAGGAATTCATATGCGTTCTATCTGCTACTCCTCAATATTTTTAAAATAGTTCAGATACACTGGTGCATCTGCGTTTTGAAATTTGAACCGATTTATCTGATATGATCCAAGTGAAACATGATCTGTCTAGACGGTGTATCTAACACGGTGTATATAGCAATCATGGTATAGTGTCGTCGTATCAAGTGGAGTGTATCTGAGTAGTATAAAACAAAATCGGTGAATTATTGAATTATATTAAAATTGTTGTTCAAATTCGAGAAAAACCACCATTTTGCATAGTTTTCTCTTCGTGGTTATTGCAGCGGCATTTGTTTAGTTTTGTTCGTTTGTTTCTTTTCATTACATTTACGGTACTGCTTGATAAAAATAAATCAAAGAATTGCTAATAATTTACAAAAATCATTGCGCAATTCACACAATGTGCACTCAATTCACCAGCAGAGCACTTTTTCGAAATCAAATTTAGAATGAGAAGTAATGAACATCGACATTAATAGTAGCTTTCTTCTTGGTTCATGCGAGTGTTCTCGACTTGTTGTGGTATGTATTTGATTGATGAATTTCCTGCCAATGAACCTATTCAACTTAGTATTGTTTTATGCCATTGTCATACAAAACCGAGTGCTAACCGAGTGCTTATGTGTGTATTCTATCCGGTGATCCGTTTTGTTAGAAACATTCTTCTATTTATGAACACGCGCCGAACCATCGCACATACATTCAGCGCGTTTTCTCCCATAGAAACGGATAAAATCTTTGAACGTGGGGTAGCTCTCGAATCTTCCGGTCCACCCCTAAGCATCTTGCTATGAGGTACCAGGTGAGTCTCCACATCTGCCAAATTTGGAAGACGTCTGCATTGAGTTATCTCAAATTATAATAATCCGTCCACTATATCACAATATATTGGGATTGGTTGAGCAGATTGGAGATAATGAAATTATTGGGTATAGGAACCAGTCTCCCCCGGTTGGTGCTGAACCGATGAGCCTGGACATCAATAGAAGCATAAAGTTGCCAGAAGGCACGAAATGCATCTACGCACTCTTATTTTTACCAAATCCCTCAATCGCAATTTAAATGGATTAGCATAGCTTGTTCTTAAGAAGCTTCTACTTCATTGATACAGTTGTAAAAATTGAAAGTTTACAAAAAAGAGTATGCTTCGAGCATCGGCTGTGAAAGGTTGTGCCGATGCTTAATTACGCACTATTTTGCTATCGGGCTTGGCGCGTTTCGTATTGTTTCGGTTATCTATAATTAAGCAATGCGAGTGATCGAGTGAGCATAGAAAAAAAAATAAATACAAAAATGCTTCCTGGTGAGATGTGGTGGTTCGCCGTGCTGGTGGACCGGTGGTGAGGATCACAATTAATTGTCATCCATAATGTTGGCTTGCCATACTCGCCGTGTCACTTTGAAAAAGTAAACCACTATACCTTTTTGTGAGTGGCTCCAATACCATCCTTATTGTTGGTTTAAATCGGTTCAAACAGGATTTCCAGCATTATTGAGAATCTTTTTGTTTTTCCAATGAAAAACCACTATCACACTTTGTGAGTGGCCCCAATTGCATCCTTACTGTTGGTATAAATAGGTTCAAATCAGAGATCGGAACTAATATTTAAATAATTCACTAAGCGCCGCGTGAATTCAGCTTATCGTTTAACAAAAAGAAACCTGCTGCCACCCAACCTTGGGGGTCAATCGTGCTCATTATCTTGCTTATGCTCAAAGAAAGGGATAAAATCTTTGAATAGGATAAGACCACTGCAACTTCTCGCACTGATTAGCATGCTGTCTTGCTTTCTCACACGCTTATCAAATTACTGGTCGGATACGAATCATCTCATACAGTCATCGGATACGAGTCATCATACAAAAACAATATTTCAAAATGGCAGCAGGGTAAATGCACCCTTTTTTTTGGGGAAATGCTCCTTAAACTTTGGAAAAATGCTCTAAGTTGCGTTTGCCCGGTATAATGCAATCGGAGGTATTTACCTTCTGGTTAGCGCTTGCCGGGTGTTTTGACGGGTCTTAAGTTTCTTCAAGATTGTATAGCGGAGCTTCGCTCCGCAATTTTCAAAGTAGTTTTGACGGGTTTAAATTTCATTTTGACGAGTCTTAATTTCATTTTGAAGAGTCTTAATTTCGTTTTGACGGGTCTTAAATTCAGAAACTTAAAACCCGTCAAAACTATACAATCTTGAAGAAACTGAAGACCCGTCAAAAGACCCGGCAAGCGCTAACCAGAAGGTTAATACCTCCGATTGCATTATACCGGGCAAACGCATCTAAGGAGCATTTTTCCAAAGTTTAAGGAGCATTTCCCCAAAAAGAAGGGTGCATTTACCCTTTGCCATTTCAAAATACTGAATAAAACTGTAAGATATGATTAACATATATTCTCAATAATACGAAACTACAGTACCGTTAAACGGGATATTATTGAGCAGTGGGGTAATATTGATCGGTTTGGCCCATATCATGAATAGTTCAAATGTACATTTTCCGTTGATATGCTTTCTAACTATGAATCATGAATTATGTTTCTCAATTTAGTGTTATTTGGCTTCCGAAAGCTATGACATTGGTTAAAATATTAAGTTTTTTGATTGCCAAGAACTGAAAATTTAACTGGGAATAGCATTTCTCCACTGTCAGCTAGCGGGAAACAACCAATCAATGCTTGAATCATAGTTAACATTACACGCTAGAGATATTTTTTTAGATACGCTAGGTTAGCTAGGTTGGGTTGGATGTCCACTTTTTGCGCTTTTTTGCTACAACTTATTACAAAATCCAGGCAACTTCGCGCTTTTTCATTGAGGTAAAGGGGCAATCTCACAAACATTAAAAATGAATGATAAAAAATTGAAAGAAACATCTAAAAATCTAAAAATAAAATCAAAAGTTAGGGGGGGGGGGGGGTCAACGGCCCCACCCTGCCCCCCTCTGGCTACGCCTATGGATCACGCTGAAGAATTTTAAACTTGAATTTTTTTTTTTTACGCAGGACATACGCCTGTTTTTTCTATTCCTGTATAGGGGCGCCGTTCTAGTTTTTTTTTTAAATCGAAAGCGTTACGCGGGTTTGAAGATTTTGAACGGTAATATCTCCTCTCTGGCCCACAGAAATTTTATGATACGTATTTCATTCGAAAGGTAGAACATTAAAGCTGAGTCCCTGATGCTAACTAAATTCATTACATCTGTTTAAACTAATTTAAAAGTACTTAAACGAAAAATGTCTAAACGCACAAAGCTATTGGTCGAAAATGACATCATAGTTGCGCCACGCTCTGATTGGTTCATACTGCAACAGTTACTGTGCCAGCGATTATGAAACATGTGGGCCGACCGACCAACCATCAGTTCTCGCTGTGCATCCGTATGCGACAGACGTGTTCGCCGAGCACGTTGGTAGAAAACGCCGTCCGTGAAAACAAGAAGACCTGCAGCTGGCCATCCGCAACGACGTGGAGCTGAAAACAACTTTTTTCCGGTTTTACCATTTCACAGAGTGGTGTCCTGCCAAACGTCCGGTAGCCCAAGAAGACTGATAATTTCAATTGCGAACCATGACTCTTCAAAATAGTCAAATCAATCGCACACGTCACCTTCGTGGTCAAGTTGTTAGCGGCGTCACCCGTCGTTCAAGCGATTGCCATGAAGTGAGGGTTCGATTCCCGTTCCAGCCAGTGGAACTTTTCGCAAAACGAAAATGTCCATTCTGGTCCACTCGGTGTTAGGATAAGTTGTTCGTTGTAATTCGCTCTATGTTCAATGTTCAGTCTATACAATCTCGAGTTAAAAACGGTGTAAATGTCTATTTTTATCATAGTATTACGTGCTGGAAAACTCCAGGCCGTCCTGCAGCCCTAGATGACTGAGAAGAAAATTCCAATCGCGAACCATGTTCCCTCTGTAAACAATTAAAATCCGTCCTTTTCAGGACGACCAAAACACCGAGTATGTATGATTAAAATTTCTCTTGAGTTCATCGAAATTTTCATTACCACGCACCGGTTCAACATGGCGTTGCTTAAAAAGCCGCGTCCCGGAGAAAATTTCCAAATCAATTGCCCACGTCATCTTCGTGGTCAAGTGGTTAGCAGCGTCATCGTCGTTCAAGCGATTGCCATGAAGTGAGGGTTCGATTCCCGCTCCAGCCAGTGGAACTTTTCGCAAAACGAAAATGTGTATACTGGTCACTGGATTTTAGGTTAAATTGTTCGTAGTAATTTGCTCTATGTTCAATGTACATTTAAACACTGGATCCATTTAACACTTACAAGCACGTTGGACATTGAACAAACAAAATATTATTAACAGTTAATCCGACCCGAACTGCAGTTTCTATAAATTTTCGTGGAGACCCAAGTAAAGCCTCACACGAATAGCATAGGGTTGCATGGTTCTTTAGACTGAATAAAATATAGTAGAAATTTATTAATTCGATGACATCAATTTGTTCACATCAACAAACAGTCCTACGTCAATTTTGCAGTTATGTCACTGACATTACTCACCATTTCGTTTTTTATATGGCCTTTTACTCTACTAAAGTTGCAAACTATTTGTGAGTAATCCGGTTTTTTTCGTCCTTTCCTTTTTTGCGGTTTTCTTTTTTTTTTTTTTTGTTGTTTTTAATTTTTCGCCCGGGTTTGGTTTTGACCCGGCCCTTTTTTTCTTCCTTCTTCTTTTTTTATGTTTTTTTTTTGGTATGGTCGGGGTTCGGTTTCGTTCTGCGGGGGGGTGTGTTTTCTTTTTTTTTTGGGTGGTGGGGTTGGGTGCCCCGGGCCTGGGTTTTTTTTTTTTTTTGTATTGGTGCGTCTGGGCTGTGCGTTTGCCTATCCAAATTGTATATTTTCTTTTTCGTTTATTTATATTTTTTCCTCCCCTCCTTTGTTGTTGTTGGGAAATAGCTAAAGACTGTATTCGATGAAATTTGGACACACAAAATAGGTCACCACAAATTTTCCTTGAGCCAGATTCTTTTCAAACTTTCTGGAAATAAAGTACTACTAAATGGTTAAGTTTTGACATCATTGGTTTATTGAACTTCTTCTCCCAACCAAAATGCCCGCACCTTTGCCTTGACCCCTTTCATCAAATTTTGGGCAATGATAGGACCGACTTGCTTACTTACTTTTAACCACACTTTCTTTAGTTCAAGTTCATTTTCTATCAGTTTTGGAGTTTTAACGAGCTTTGCCTTCATGATTGCCCAAAAAATTTTCAATTGGGCGAAGTTCCGGAGTGTTTGGAGGGTTGACGTCTTTTGGTATCAAAACTACATTATTATCTTTGTACCAGCCTAAGACGGGCCGGGCATAGTGGCAAGATGCTAAATCCGGCCAAAACAGTGTCCGGCCATCGTGAGATCTCAAGAAGGGCAGAAGTCGTTTTTGGAGGCATTCGTCCTTGTAGATTTGTCCGTTGACGGTCCCAGAGGTGATGAAGGGCTGAGTCCTTTTGCCACATCCGCAGATCGCTTGCCAGACAAGGAATTTTTTGGCGAATTTCGACAGTTTCTTCTTCCGTACACTCTCCGGAACGGCCAACTTAGAGGTGGCGACGTAGTGTTCCTGTCCTGGCATTTGTTTGGTGTCGGCTTTAATGTAGGTCTCATCGTCCATCACAATGCAGTACGGTTTTGTGAGCCACTCCCTGTACTCCCTGTAGTACAGTTTTCTTGCACGAGTTTTGGCCACCGAGTTCTGTTTATCGCTCCGGTTCGGTGCCTTCTGGACCTTGTACACATGTAATTAAGAACGTTTCATTGTTTTCTGCACAAAACAAACTGAAACTTTCGCCTTTTTCGCAACATCCCCGATCGAAATGTTGGGATAACGCTTAAATTGGTTCAATACCATCCTGGCCTTCTCCGGATTTGATGTGCCACGTTTTTTGCCACTACCATTTTTCCGCTTGGTTGTCTTACGGTCCTTGAACGTTTTGATCACATGAGATACGGTTGAATGTGCGATTCCGAGCTGTTTTCCGATCCATCGATGAGAAGCGTTTGGGTTTTCGAAGTGAGTGCCCAAAATTTGTTGGCGCACTATTTCTTCATTCGAAGCCTTCACTGAAATCACTCGACCGATTTTCACGAAACTCATTACACAATTGACACAATACAATGAAATACATTCAGTTAAAATTTCAATAATTTTTCCCACACGCTAAAAAGTTACGAACAATTGCGTGTGTCCAAATTTCATCGAATACAGTCATTATTTCTTTGAAATTAGCAAACCCGCAAAATTCTGGATGTAATTTCAAAGCTAAAACAAAATCCTCCATCGTTTCATCGGGGTTTTAAACCCTGGTACTAAACGTACAGCGCTGGACTAAGTCCGGTTCAATTTTATCAAGGCGATTTTTTAGCAATCCAAACAAATCTCCAAAAGTTGCTTCCTCGAAATCTCCCGCCGGGTACAGTAATTTGATTTCTTCAAACATTACTGGCCCGCTAAGTGTAACAAAATACAGCAACCGTTCGCTAGCTAGGATAAGCGCATAGCCCAGTTAGCGGATGCTGCTCGGTAACTGGGCTGACAATTCAAATGTAAATAAATGTCGAGGGGACTTTCGATCAGATTTCGGTAGGGATATTTCATTGCACAAAACATAAATTCAATAATGTTTTTATGCTTCATACGTTATTGCGATGTAGCTTATTGTGCCCAGCCACACCCCCCCACCCCTTGTGCAAAACATTTGACTCAGTTTGTATGGCATTACGACGCAATTTCGTGCAATGTAACAATTGATGTTGATTTTTGAAGTTTATTTGCTTTTGAGTCAGTTTGTATGGTATTACGACGCAATTTCGTGCAATGTAACAATTGAAGTTGATTTTTGAAGTTTATTTGCTTTTAAACTGGGCTATAGCCCAGTTGATGATGATGATGGTCCCACCACTAACCCCTACAAAGGTTTGAGCTAGACGATTTATCTATAAGATAATTTATTTGAAAACAATTCAACCAGTTATGCAAAACAAAAAACGAACTGATTTCATCTACAGGTGTAAACTTCTTCCAAAACTGTTCATTTGCTTTACAGCGATATAATTGTGAAAAGCTTTTGATGTCAACCACAAATGTTCGCAAGTATTCCCAGCGATCAGGAAATCCTATAACAATTCAAATCACAGAATCCCGTATAAGGACATTATCAAAAGACAAGCCAATATCCGACCCTGCCCCCTACAGAGTCAATGGGGTTCCAACACTAATGGAGCCGCCACCTTAGTTTTGGGCTGACCAAGGATATCCCCAATCAGGGAAATCGAGAAAATTTCCAAAACGAAAAAATCCTGAACCGGCCCTAGTCAAACTTTTACTTTCAACTACAACAGAATTGACAAGGAATTCCCCGAAAATCAGCCAGACAACCCACTACTATTTCATGGCATCTTCTCAATCACCAAAGTACAATTTTTTTTTTATAAATTCGAAAAGAAGTCCTTTATACCTGTATACCGCGCGCGAGGCTCAAGATTCTGTAGACTACTTTCTCAATTTTTTTTTTTTAACTACAACATCATGAAACAAATTTCCATCATCATCACCGTGATGAACAAAATAGTTTGTAGTGTTGATAAAAGTGAGAAAAAAAAGTATGAAAAAAGAAAATAGCCAACTCAGTGTAATCCGATTGTAAAGAACTGCGTCAAAATACAATCTTCATTTTTAAAAACAAGAAAAAAGCAACAAAACCGTACAATAAATCGTCCACACAAAACAATCCGTTTTATAACAGTAAAAACATCGTCAGTTACAACCTTCATAAAAGATTAAAAACTTTCGCTTACTGTTTAGCATACAGTTTTAACGTGTGAAATATATAGTCTTTTAATTCTGAAAGTGTTGGCGCACGTTTAATGTGGCTTGGCATCGAATTGAAAACATTTATTCATTTAAAGTATAATAAGTATTGTGAAGCACATGTCAAGAAATTCGGTGTTCTTATTTCATCCGCGTTTCTAGTATTATATCTATGAATATCACTTACTCTTTCAATTCGATCACACAAATATCGAGGCAGCAAACCATTAACAACTTTAAAAAATTATACAATTCTCTGCTTCACCGATAACCATTGCAGAGCGTCTAACATAAAAATCGAGAAAGTGAATGTGTTACATCTTAAAATCAAACACATTATTTTATTATGCAAACGCTGTAGCCTCAGTATTTGTGTTTGATTGGCCAAACATAAAATGGAAGGGCAAAAGTCCAAATAAGAAGAGATGATTGATTTGTATAGCTGTATTTTACTGCAAGTAGTTAAATTGTTTTTCAATCGGCAAAGAATTCCATACTTCTTGGCAATTTTCTTGATGATATTGTCAATGTGAGCGTTGAACTTTAGCTTGTCATCAATAATCACGCCAAGATATTTAATCTCCCGAACGCAATCAATTGCCTCATCATCAATCGTAACTGAGACATCCTCATTTACTCGATTCTGTGAAGAAACCATAAACTTAGGTTTATCTATGTTAAATTTCAATTGCTTACATTTCAACCATCTACTGAGAAAACGCAAATCTTCGTTCAAATGGGAAACAGCAATGAATAACACTGTGTCATCTGCAAATAGATTAATGTCACAAAATCGTAAAACACGTCGCACGTCATTAATATACACAACAAACAAAAGGGGCCCTAATTCACTTCCCTGGGGCACTCCAAGATTATTCCCCACGGGACTGGAAACAGAATCTTTAAAAATAGTCCGTTGAGTTCTGTCAGACAAATAGCTTTCAAACCACCTGTATGCAGTACTCGAAATTCCAAAGCGCTTTATAATTTTCAACAACAAGGAGGGCCTAGAAATTGTTTCAAAAGCGCGTTTCAGATTAAAAAAACAGCAACTACTGTTTTTGTACTCTCTATGTTATCTTTTCATTTTGCTAATACTAAATTCAAAGCGGTTTCACAAGAATGGCCTTCCTGGTAGCCAGATTGTTCGGGTATCAACAAAGAATTACTATTCAAATATTCTATCAACTGGCCTTCTACTACAAGTTCTAAAATTTTCTCTAATGTGTGCAGCATGTTGATAGGACGAAACTCTTCGGCTTTAATCGTCCCAGCAACCTTTTGAATCGGAACAACCAACGATTCTTTCCATACTTCAGGCACGTGCCCAGTTTGTAATGATTCATTAATAAGGTCCAGTAAAATGCGACCAATGACATGAATGCAATCTTGAATAACTCTTGCATTAACATTGTCTACTCCAGCCGATTTTCCTAATGAAAAGCAAATATATCTAAGTTCATCTATTGTGATGGTGTGAAAACCTTCAAATCTGCAATTACTATTAACTGGCTGCTTTATTTCATCAGGTTCATCAAACAATTCAATACATTGATTGATCAATGATACACTATTGACGAAATAATCATTAAACTTTGATGCAATTGCTTGCTCAGACTGTTCTATTGTGCCGTCAAAAGTTATGGTTCGCGGTTTGCAATTGCTAGGTTTTAATAAAGATTTCAAAATGTTCAATAACTCTCTGCTATTGTTGTGATGCTGATCAATTTTCCTCTGTATAGGGTACGGGACGGGTTTTAAGCACTTTATGCAGCACCTGGGACATTTGATGAAGCTGTATGTAATCTATAATTAGAACTGCCAATATTTAGACCTTAAGCCTTCTGCTTATTTCTGATTTATCGGAACATACGTTCAGCAACGAGCATTGGACTCTGAAAATTTCATAGCCATGGAATAAAGTTCCCAATTGCAGGTACTTTTTGAAAGCATGCGGATTGATTTCTGATCAAGAAAATGTTTTCTTCAGCTCCGCAATCTGTACTTAAAGTAACAACATGGTATGAGTGTGATTCTGTGCATGTATGCGAAGGCAAACTGAAATAGGCCAGTTCACGATTTGCTGCAAACGTCAATTTCCTCCACCAGCAAAACAGTCACCCCTGATTAAGCCGTTCCCTACCCTATATTCACAACGAGTTTTTTTTTTATGAATTGTGAATATTTATTCCGCGCGATTGTTTACTTATTCCAATGATTATCACAATTAGATCTACAAAATTTGTTGTACCATTTGTCCCTCTTGCGTTTAAGACGCAAAAGATCCAAATTGTACCAGTTGTTCGAGTTCTTCAAGGAAATTTTTTCATGCGAGTGAATTCATACTTGCCGTTATTAATCGAGAATGCGGTTTTCTCGATGTCGCCCTCTTTCATTTTTATCTGGTGAAAACCAGAGGCTAAATCCAGGGTGATAAAATATTGTTGACCTTTTAATTGGTCAATTACATAATTTATTTCAGGCATAGGATACCTGTCTGAAATAGTTTTCTCATTTAATTTGCGGTAGTCTACTACCATTCGAATTTTTTTTTTTCCGGAAGCATCTGATTTTTTTGGAACGATCCACACTGGTGATGACCAGGCGGATCGTGATGGTCTTATAATGCCATCTTGAAGAAGCTGGTCAACTTGTTTATTCACCTCGGCAGCATATGCAGCAGGGTATGGATAAACTTTTTGATGAATAGGAATTTCATCAACGGTGTTAATACTACACTCAACGACTGTGCTACACGTCAATTTTGCGTCCGGCTTGTGGAATACTTCCTCATACCGGTTCAATACACTTAACAGCTGTTCTTTCTCGAGTGATGAAAGATGAGCCGTTCGGTATGCATGCTCAGTTGGGTTTGCTTGGCAAGCCGTTTGAGCTTCATGAGGTGTGGTTTGGTGGCTGATGATACTTGATGCTTTCGTTATCGTTTGCTGGGGGGAATATTGTAGAAGTGAGACGTTCAAAGACTCATTCCCTTTGTTTAGTTGCAACGTATTGCTTCCCAGATCGAGTTTTGCATTAAGGGCATTTAATACGCCCGTTCCAATAATCCCATGAAAAAATGGGTGGAAATCATGTAATAGAAATTGAGCATAATGGTCTATTTTGGGATGAAAAAAGTTTATGTCGATTGCTTTGTTAGCCTTGAACTTTCCATTGGCACTACCAATATTGTTAGCCTCGAAATAATACGGTTTTTGAAGTGAGTAATTGTTGGCTAACATAGGGTGGATTAGATTAATATTTGCACCGGTATCGATTAAAAAAGGGAAATCGCCTATGGTTGTTTTAAGGTTGATGTAGGGCATCGTTGGTGTTACCAACGAGGGAGCCACTCTAAAAAATTTGCTTCGTTAGATTGGGAGTTGCTTGTTGTTTGTGGAGTTATTTCAGAGGGTTCTCCAGTTTCTTTGTGTATGGGTTGGATTGGTTGTTCATATGAATAATCGTAGGGGGTTTCGTTCCCGTACTGCTCATCGACATAGCCGTAATCGTAACCGTCGGTGTAACCATAGTCATAATCTTCGTACTGTGGGTACATGCTTTCAAGTGGATGAGCTTGCCTCTTGAAAGTTTGATATTGCTGTGAAGGTGGATGTGGTCGCTTCAGATTCATTGCGGGTCGATTTCCATAGTTTAAATGTCTGGTTTGTTGACTGGTGTCAACTTCCATTGGTTCTGGGTTAGCAAATGGATTATTACGGAATGGATTTGGTCTAAACTGAGTATTTTGTGGGTTTGAATTAAACGGATTATTTTGAGAAGTGGGTCTGAACGGGTTTGGTTGGAATGGCCTTGGTGGCGGTGCAGGGTTGTAAAAATGATTAATGGGTGGTCTTCTTGGTGGCAAAGGAGGTGGAGCGAATAGTCTAGGCTGTGGAATGTGTGTTCTAACAGGGACCCTTGGCGGATCTCGTGGTTTGGGAGTTGATTGTCCACCAAATTCGTTCCTGTAGGGAGCTGATCTTATGTCCATGTTCAAATATTCTACGCAAAAATTATAAGCTTGTCCTAACGATTGAGGTTTTGTGCTTTTTAGCAAAATACTCAAAGGTTTATCCAAACCTCTGATAAATGCGTCCAACGCTTTGTCGCGGAAATAATCAACATGAACTGCGGCGTTTAATTTCATTTTGGGGTCGGTTTGTATTTGGAATATAACCAACGACAAAAGCTCGTTGACCCGACTGTAATAGGTGTTTAATGTTTCGTCAGATTTCTTTATTGACGTTAATTGAAAATCAAGTGTTTTTATATCCCTTTGATCTTTATAATAAAGGATCAGGGTACTCTTGATTCCCTCCCAATCAAAGTATATATTATTGGCGTTCAGCACATCCGCTGCTTCTCCCTCAACTTTCCTGCGAATTATTCGTTCTAATACGCTTAGCTGAACAGCGGTAGCGCCGTTTTTCTTATAGGTATCTAAGAGTGATTCGGCGTCGGACAACCAGTCTGGTTGGGTCACCGTGAAAAGTTTTCAAGTCTCGGACAACGTCCGGCACTTTTCCAAGATCTAAAAACTGTTGTGTACTCATTTGAGTGACAGCAGGTGTAGGAGGAATTACTGGATTCATTTTGATTTATTCCTTTTTTATATAACTCTCTGACAATGACACTATTTTACTTTTAAAAGCACTGTTTTTTTTTTTTGAAGCACGTAAATGTTTGATTTTACAAATTTTAGATGAATAAGATTAAATGGTTACTTACATTAATACCAACAACAGCATCGTTGGATTTCCTGGGTTCGTATCAGGACCTCGTCTCTCCACGGGGAAAACACAGGCAGGTGTTTCGGGGTGCTCCTTTTTGCACTGGCTACTCGGGCTCCTAACACCGATTGGGATCCTTCCGCGGTGTCCTGTGTTCCGCTTTTCGGATCAAACTGTAACACTTATTTTGTGACTTTCTGATTAAGATAATCAGAATTTTTTTGAAAGATTTTCACACCACTGTACAGTTCTTCGTGACTAATTAACAAGGCTATTTGGACCTTTATGTGGTTCTTCACTGAATCACTTTAATATTTTTGTTAAAATCACTTCACGATCCGATTATACTATTCCCGCTACGAGGTCCCTATTCGGGCGCCACTTCGCGATTCTGTCGCCTGGATTTCTTTTTAAAAAAGAACCGCACTCGTTGTTACGCTAATTAAGACTAACTTTATTTCCTATCAATCATGCTACACTTCACTTTTTGTCTATTCAGCACCTTGTGCTACCAGGTTCCAAGTTCGGTCGGTTGCCCTCGTTGCCAATCGATCGAACTGCTGATGGTGCATCCGCTGCTGTTGCCATGTGACCCATGCTGCTGACGTCGGTTGCGGCGTGGATGGAATTTGCCTAAGTCCGGCTGGCAACGACGTTAACTCGCTCAACGAGGAGTAAATACTATTTCGATACCTGCAGGTACCAACAGGGTTCAATCTTCAAACCCTACATTCTTACCCAACCGTGTTGTTAACAATGTTCAACATGTAAATGGACCTACCTACGCTGCCGTTGCAGCGGGTAAAAACCAAAACCAAAATTCCCACGGGACTTCTGATGAATTTGATTTAGGTAACATATCCGCTCCTAAATAAGATTTGTTACAGCAATCGTTAATCGACATGATAATGCTAAAAACTAATTCCATGTTTGAAGATATCCAAACTGGTATTAAATTTGCCAATATTATTGTCATGACATTGAAGTTCAGTAATGGATTTTAAGTCATTAAACATTTTGAATTGGAATGCTCGATCCATCAGAGATAACGAGGATGAGCTATTTAATTTTTTAAGAGTTCATAACGTGCATATTGCTGTTATAACTGAGACTTATCTCAAACCTGCCCATAAGGTCAAAAGAGATCCAAATTATTTTGTCTACCGAAATGATCGCATTAATGGAGCTGGTGGTGGCGATGCCATCATTGTCCATAGGCGTATCAAACATCACATTCTTTCTTTATTTGAAACCAAAGTTTTTGAAACTTTGGGGGTTTCAGTTGAAACTAAATTTGGCCAATTTACTTTTATAGCTGCCTATTTGCCTTTCCAATGCACTGGTCAGCAAAAGAACTGGCTCAAGGGTGACCTCCAGAAACTTACCCGTCATAGGTCTAAATTCTGCGTTATTGATGATTTCAATGCAAAACACCGCTCATGGAATAATTCGCAAAGCAATGCCAATGATAATATACTTTTTGATCATTGTTCCGCAGGCTACTACACTATTCAATACCCAAACAGCCCAACTTGCTTTTCTTCAGCCAGAAATCCCTCAACTATTGATTTGGTCCTAACTGATTCATGTCAACTTTGTAGTCAATTGATTACCCATGCTGACTTTGGTTCTGATCACCTTCCAGTTACATTTGAAATATCTCAAGAAATCATTTCTAATTCCATCAGTTCTACTTTCACCTACCATAGAGCTAATTGGGATCAATATCGAACATTTATGGAATACAACTTTGATCCTAATGTTTCATTGCAAACAAATAATGAAATTAATAATGCTCTTGAATCTCTGGCTTTCTCAATAAATAGAGCAAGTGCTGCTTCAGTGCCAAAATGCGAGGTTAAATTCGATTCAGTTATAATTGATGACGATCTTCAACTCTTGATTCGTCTGAAAAATATATGTAGGCGTCAATATCAAAGAACACGTGATCCCGCTATGAAAGTCATATGGCGTGATTTACAAAAACAAATTAAAAAACGCTTCTCTGCCCTGAGGAACAAACATTTTGAAAATAGTGTGTCAAAATTAGATCCGAGTTCCAAACCTTTCTGGAATCTCTCTAAAATATTGAAAAAACCTCAAAAGCCTATACCAGCGTTTAAAGAAGGTGATAAAATTTTGCTCACAATGCGGAAAAAGCTCAAAAACTTGTTAAGCAGTTTGAGAGCTCCCATAATTTCAGTTTGGGTCTTACAAGTCCTATTGAGGATCAAGTTTCCAGGGAGTATCTGAATATTTTCTGACAAGAAAATATTTTTGATGATTCTTGGGGAACTGATTTGGATGAAGTAAAAACTATATCTAAAAAAATTCAAAATATGAAAGCACCAGGTGATGATGGAATTTTCTATATCCTAATCAAAAAACTCCCCGAGAGTACTTTGTCTTTCTTGGTAAAACTATTTAACAGATGTTTTCATCTGGCATACTTTCCAGATAAATGGAAAAATGCAAAAGTCGTACCTATCTTGAAGCCAGACAAAAATCCGGCTGAAGCTTCTAGCTACCGACCAATCAGTTTGCTTTCTTCAATAAGTAAGCTTTTGAAAAAATAATTTTGAATAGAATGATGCTTCACATCAATACAAACTCAATTTTTGCCGATGAACAGTTTGGATTTCGCCATGGGCATTCAACTACGCATCAACTTTTGAGAGTTACAAATTTAATTCGTTCAAACAAAGCTGAAGGCTTCGCCACTGGAGTTGCTCTTCTAGACATAGAAAAAGCATTCGACAGTGTTTGGCATGAAGGTTTGATTGCGAAACTGAAAAAGTTCAATTTTCCGCTTTATATCATGAAATTAGTTCAAAACTACTTAACTGATAGAACTTTGCAAGTAAATTATCAGAATTTTAAATCTGATCAATTGGCTGTCAGAGCTGGTGTTCCTCAAGGTAGCATTCTTGGGCTAATACTTTATAACATTTTCACTTCAGATCTCCCTGGTTTTCCTCGGGGGTGTTAAAACTTTTGGTTTGGGGGGGGGCAGGGGTTTTGCGGAAAAAGAAAAAGTTCTGGTTGTTTCGGGGGGGGGCAAAAAAAATGGTGGTTTTTTTTTTTTTTTTTTTTTAAAAAAAGAATTTTTCTTTTTCTTTTTCAAAACAATAATATTATATTTTCTTCGACGCGTGGTGGGGTATTTTTGAAAAAAAGTAATAGTATTATGGTGGGTAGGGGGGGCGTGGTGTGTTTGGATCAAATAAAATAAATTATTTTGGTGTAATATTTAATAAAAAAAATTTTTTATGAGATAAGTGGGGGGAGAAAAAAAAATAATAAAAATATATATTTTTTTTTTATGTATGTATGTGTATGTATGGTAGCCACCATCCCTTCTAGCCCTTGGCTTGGATGCAGCTCCACTTAATAGCAAGATCAAATTGAGCCACCGATCTGAATTCAAAATATCGCTGTATGAAGGGCCAAAAACGGAGGGGTGGACCCGTAAGCAGAGACACTCACGCGAAATCCACGGGAAATTAAGAATCTCCTTCCAACGATACGATCCAACAAATCGAATAACCCAATTCGCAATACTTATTAAGCTTTCTACAGGATGGCTTGTTAAGAAGGGCGCGTCACCCTCACTGAAACTGTTGGAGTAGAATTCACAGCATCTTAATCGAATCGGTAGGATAAAGAAAATGATAATGTTCATTCCCTCCTAGACTCAGGCAGTCAATCAAACCATCGTCCAGTTTCAGCTTGAATGATACCCTGATGCACCCTCCCAACCCAGTATTTATTATATATATAATGTAAATAATATGACATAATATTCAATATATGTATTATGGAATAGTGCAATGAAATATACATGAATATTTAACTCAAATATGTCATAGATATGTCATGATGAAATAATTAAAATAGTGATAATAATATGCAATAAAAAGATAATAATATGCAGCTTGGTGCTTTTTTACAGCTCAATCAGTGGCAGATGAGTGTAATTCTGGAATGTGAAGGTCATATTGCAATTAAACAAAACATAAAACATTTAATTATACATAAAATTATAAAAAATATGTATGTATTTATGACATATGTATGTATAATCAGCAGAACGAAGAGCATTTATAAATTTTAAAATTAGTATCCAATAATGTAAATCAATAGAAAAATACCTTATGGTACAATGTAATAAAATATCTATATAACCTGGAATCACCTTCCTTGTAACCTAGAAGCAGATAAAATTTCATAATTATTATTATTATTTTTCCAATGAATATAATAATGAAATGAAATAAGAATTAGAAGCAGCTATATGATGAATGTATACTGAAATGTAATGGTAATATTATCGATGACATGAATGGTTGTAAATAATATAATATGAGGAAATAACTGAAACAATGCTAGACATATGAAAATTATATGCTGCTTGGTGCCTCATTACAGCTCAATCATTGGTAGTTGAATGTAACTCCGGAATGGGAAACCTTTTTGGCCAAACCATGTCGTAATAAAATGAAGTACAAACATGCATTATGGCATGTTATGTACGTATATAACATATGGGTCATAATCAGCAGAATTGAAAAGCATTTATTAATTTTAATAATATCCAATGATCTAATTTAATAGAAAAGATCCTTGAGCTACAATGACAAAAAAATAGCTATACTATCTGGAACAAACTTCCTTGTACTCTTCAAGCAGATAGAATTTAATTAATATTATTATTATTTTTAATAATAATTTCAATATGTTTTTAATAATATACCATGATGAAAATAATACGATGTTGCAATAAAATACTAAATAATGTATATATAATAATAAAATGCAGCCATTTGCCTCTTCGGCAGCGGTGTTATTTCCGGGAAATTTCCAATGTGATATAATGAAACATAGTTGATCTCCTGGCAGCCGTTTTGCTAGGAAAATGTAAGCAAACAATAAGGCGAAATAAATTCCCTATGAATATGATTATTGCCTAAAAACGGAAGCTTAATAAATCTAAAATAAAAAGAAATAAAAATAAACACAAGAGGAAATTTGATTTATCCACTAACTTTTGTTTCCCACTGGGCCCATAAACGATTCTTTATGCCTGTCCAATAGAAGATGTACGATCAATGTTAGGTTTTGTATTTTTAATTGTCTTATGATAAAAGAAGGGAAAAAATTGCATTAAAAACCATCGTATCCTTTCATATACATAGCGTGAGTTAGGTTGGCTTAGACTCATAACGATGCATAAATGCGAAGCTGAAAATAGCATTAAAAATATTGTGAAGGTTTTGTGACACAGGTGGATCCTCCTTGGTGGACACAGACGCTCGGCACGCACCTCCTCAATCTAGCTGAAGTCAGAAGGACAACAGTGCCCAGGCTGCACTACCAGCTAAGTACGCAACCCTTAGCTGGCGGTCTTTGTCATCTTTTGACCCGTGGAAGCATGAGGTAGGAACTTGTGAGGACCAGGGCTATGTTGCGGGGACGCACGCTCCCTGCCCGTTGTCGACTCACCATTTTGCAGCCCATATAAAATGTTTATATCCTCTTATAAACAGAAAATCCAAACTTTGTTTGAAGAACAAACTTCTAATATTCAAACAAATCTTTAGACCGGCAATGCTTAATGCGGGGCCAAAATGGTCTAGTGGTGGTGCACAAGGAAAAAAACACTCCAAAAGAAACACAACAAAACTAAAAAAAAAAAATGGAGCCCCCCCCCCCGGTCACAATAATATAATAAAATAAAATATAAAACCGGGCCCAAAAAAAAAAACACCAAAAAAAAAAATAAAAAATAAAAAAAAAAAAATCCGTCAACAAAAAAACTAAAAGGGGGGGGGGGGGGGGGGAGGAAGCGGGGGTACTAACAGGGACCCTTGGCGGATCTCGTGGTTTGGGAGTTGATTGTCCACCAAATTCGTTCCTGTAGGGAGCTGATCTTATGTCCATGTTCAAATATTCTACGCAAAAATTATAAGCTTGTCCTAACGATTGAGGTTTTGTGCTTTTTAGCAAAATACTCAAAGGTTTATTCAAACCTCTGATAAATGCGTCCAACGCTTTGTCGCGGAAATAATCAACATGAACTGCGGCGTTTAATTTCATTTTGGGGCCGGTTTGTATTTGGAATATAACCAACGACAAAAGCTCGTTGACCCGACTGTAATAGGTGTTTAATGTTTCGTCAGATTTCTTTATTGACGTTAATTGAAAATCAAGTGTTTTTATATCCCTTTGATCTTTATAATAAAGGATCAGGGTACTCTTGATTCCCTCCCAATCAAAGTATATATTATTGGCGTTCAGCACATCCGCTGCTTCTCCCTCAACTTTCCTGCGAATTATTCGTTCTAATACGCTTAGCTGAACAGCGGTAGCGCCGTTTTTCTTATAGGTATCTAAGAGTGATTCGGCGTCGGACAACCAGTCTGGTTGGGTCACCGTGAAAAGTTTTCAAGTCTCGGACAACGTCCGGCACTTTTCCAAGATCTAAAAACTGTTGTGTACTCATTTGAGTGACAGCAGGTGCAGGAGGAATTACTGGATTCATTTTGATTTATTCCTTTTTTATATAACTCTCTGACAATGACACTATTTTACTTTTAAAAGCACTGTTTTTTTTTTGAAGCACGTAAATGTTTGATTTTACAAATTTTAGATGAATAAGATTAAATGGTTACTTACAATAATACCAACAACAGCATCGTTGGATTTCCTGGGTTCGTATCAGGACCTCGTCTCTCCACGGGGAAAACACAGGCAGGTGTTTCGGGGTGCTCCTTTTTGCACTGGCTACTCGGGCTCCTAACACCGATTGGGATCCTTCCACGGTGTCTTGTGTTCCGCTTTTCGGATCAAACTGTAACACTTATTTTGTGACTTTCTGATTAAGATAATCAGAATTTTTTTGAAAGATTTTCACACCACTGTACAGTTCTTCGTGACTAATTAACAAGGCTATTTGGACCTTTATGTGGTTCTTCACTGAATCACTTTAATATTTTTGTTAAAATCACTTCACGATCCGATTATACTATTCCCGCTACGAGGTCCCTATTCGGGCGCCACTTCGCGATTCTGTCGCCTGGATTTCTTTTTAAAAAAGAACCGCACTCGTTGTTACGCTAATTAAGACTAACTTTATTTCCTATCAATCATGCTACACTTCACTTTTTGTCTATTCAGCACCTTGTGCTACCAGGTTCCAAGTTCGGTCGGTTGCCCTCGTTGCCAATCGATCGAACTGCTGATGGTGCATCCGCTGCTGTTGCCATGTGACCCATGCTGCTGACGTCGGTTGCGGCGTGGATGGAATTTGCCTAAGTCCGGCTGGCAACGACGTTAACTCGCTCAACGAGGAGTAAATACTATTTCGATACCTGCAGGTACCAACAGGGTTCAATCTTCAAACCCTACATTCTTACCCAACCGTGTTGTTAACAATGTTCAACATGTAAATGGACCTACCTACGCTGCCGTTGCAGCGGGTAAAAACCAAAACCAAAATTCCCACGGGACTTCTGATGAATTTGATTTTGGTAACATATCCGCTCCTAAATAAGATTTGTTACAGCAATCGTTAATCGACATGATAATGCTAAAAACTAATTCCATGTTTGAAGATATCCAAACTGGTATTAAATTTGCCAATATTATTGTCATGACATTGAAGTTCAGTAATGGATTTTAAGTCATTAAACATTTTGAATTGGAATGCTCGATCCATCAGAGATAACGAGGATGAGCTATTTAATTTTTTAAGAGTTCATAACGTGCATATTGCTGTTATAACTGAGACTTATCTCAAACCTGCCCATAAGGTCAAAAGAGATCCAAATTATTTTGTCTACCGAAATGATCGCATTAATGGAGCTGGTGGTGGCGATGCCATCATTGTCCATAGGCGTATCAAACATCACATTCTTTCTTTATTTGAAACCAAAGTTTTTGAAACTTTGGGGGTTTCAGTTGAAACTAAATTTGGCCAATTTACTTTTATAGCTGCCTATTTGCCTTTCCAATGCACTGGTCAGCAAAAGAACTGGCTCAAGGGTGACCTCCAGAAACTTACCCGTCATAGGTCTAAATTCTGCGTTATTGATGATTTCAATGCAAAACACCGCTCATGGAATAATTCGCAAAGCAATGCCAATGATAATATACTTTTTGATCATTGTTCCGCAGGCTACTACACTATTCAATACCCAAACAGCCCAACTTGCTTTTCTTCAGCCAGAAATCCCTCAACTATTGATTTGGTCCTAACTGATTCATGTCAACTTTGTAGTCAATTGATTACCCATGCTGACTTTGGTTCTGATCACCTTCCAGTTACATTTGAAATATCTCAAGAAATCATTTCTAATTCCATCAGTTCTACTTTCACCTACCATAGAGCTAATTGGGATCAATATCGAACATTTATGGAATACAACTTTGATCCTAATGTTTCATTGCAAACAAATAATGAAATTAGTAATGCTCTTGAATCTCTGGCTTTCTCAATAAATAGAGCAAGTGCTGCTTCAGTGCCAAAATGCGAGGTTAAATTCGATTCAGTTATAATTGATGACGATCTTCAACTCTTGATTCGTCTGAAAAATATATGTAGGCGTCAATATCAAAGAACACGTGATCCCGCTATGAAAGTCATATGGCGTGATTTACAAAAACAAATTAAAAAACGCTTCTCTGCCCTGAGGAACAAACATTTTGAAAATAGTGTGTCAAAATTAGATCCGAGTTCCAAACCTTTCTGGAACCTTTCTCAAAAGCCTATACCAGCGTTTAAAGAAGGTGATAAAATTTTGCTCACAAATGCGGAAAAAGCTCAAAAACTTGTTAAGCAGTTTGAGAGCTCCCATAATTTCAGTTTGGGTCTTACAAGTCCTATTGAGGATCAAGTTTCCAGGGAGTATCTGAATATTTTCTGACAAGAAAATATTTTTGATGATTCTTGGGGAACTGATTTGGATGAAGTAAAAACTATATCTAAAAAAATTCAAAATATGAAAGCACCAGGTGATGATGGAATTTTCTATATCCTAATCAAAAAACTCCCCGAGAGTACTTTGTCTTTCTTGGTAAAACTATTTAACAGATGTTTTCATCTGGCATACTTTCCAGATAAATGGAAAAATGCAAAAGTCGTACCTATCTTGAAGCCAGACAAAAATCCGGCTGAAGCTTCTAGCTACCGACCAATCAGTTTGCTTTCTTCAATAAGTAAGCTTTTTGAAAAAATAATTTTGAATAGAATGATGCTTCACATCAATACAAACTCAATTTTTGCCGATGAACAGTTTGGATTTCGCCATGGGCATTCAACTACGCATCAACTTTTGAGAGTTACAAATTTAATTCGTTCAAACAAAGCTGAAGGCTGCGCCACTGGAGTTGCTCTTCTAGACATAGAAAAAGCATTCGACAGTGTTTGGCATGAAGGTTTGATTGCGAAACTGAAAAAGTTCAATTTTCCGCTTTATATCATGAAATTAGTTCAAAACTACTTAACTGATAGAACTTTGCAAGTAAATTATCAGAATTTTAAATCTGATCAATTGGCTGTCAGAGCTGGTGTTCCTCAAGGTAGCATTCTTGGGCTAATACTTTATAACATTTTCACTTCAGATCTCCCTGATTTACCTCAGGGCTGTCAAAACTCTTGCTTTGCTGATGACACAGGCATTTCCACAAAAGGAAAAAGTCTTCGTGTTATATCCAGGAGGCTACAAAAAAGCTTGGACATTTTTACAGATTATTTTCAAAAATGGAAGATTTCTCCTAATGCTTCCAAAACTCAACTTATAATATTCCCATACAAGCCTAGAGCTGCATTTTTGAAACCAAGTAATAGTCATATGGTCACTATGAACGGAGTTCCGATGTCTTGGTCAAATCAAGTAAAATATCTTGGACTGATACTTGATCAAAAATTAACTTTTAAAGATCACATTGAGGGCATTCAAGCCAAATGTAATAAATATATAAAATGTTTATATCCTCTTATAAACAGAAAATCCAAACTTTGTTTGAAGAACAAACTTCTAATATTCAAACAAATCTTTAGACCGGCCATGCTTTATGCTGTGCCAATATGGTCTAGTTGTTGTGCTACTAGGAAAAAAGCACTTCAAAGGATTCAGAACAAAGTTCTGAAAATGATTTTGAAGCTGCCACCCTGGTTCAGTACTATTGAATTACATAGAATTTCAAACGTTGAGACTCTAGAAGAAATGTCCAACAAAATAATTCATAATTTTAGACAAAAATCATTGCAGTCTTCAATTGCAATGATCAATTCTCTCTATAGATAAGAACTAGTTTTAAGAAATAAATAATTACTCGGACACGCAGGCAAAAGGAACCCTGTTAAAAATAAATAATATTAACACAATTAGATATAAATGATAGCATATAAGGTTGAAATGTTAATTACTTAGCAGAATCACCTAGGTTAATATATGAATGTAAAATAATGTAAAATTTGGAATAAATAAAGAGTTAAAAAAAAAACGGTGGCCAAATCCCGCGCAAGGAAGCTGTATCGAGAGTGGTTAATGAAACCTATGTGTGTGGTTATGGATGAAGAAACCTACATAAAGGCAGACGCAAAGTACAGATACCGAGGCTGGAGTTCTTCGTTGCCAAATCACGGTTTGATGTTCCGGAAGACATAAGGAAGAAGAAAGTGGACAAATTCGCTAAAAAATACTTGCTCTGGCAGGCATAATGCGGTAAACTGAGTAAACCGTACATCACAACGGGTACCGTCAACAGCGAAATTTACCGCACCGAGTGCCTCCAGAAGCGCTTGTTGCCCTTCCTGCGGTCCCATGGAGGCGAGACATTATTTTGGCTGGACCTGGCATCATGCCATTACGCGCGATCGACGTTGGATATGTACAGAGACAATAACGTTGTTTTTGTACCAAAAACCGCCAACCCCCCAAATTCAGAGATTCGTCCGGTGGAAAGATTTTGGGCCATAAAGAAGACCAAAGTTCGAAAATCGTCCAAGGTGTTTAAGAACGAGCTGGAGTTGAAGAAAGAATGGATGAAAGTGACCAAAAAGGCCGGCTCCACCATTGCACAAAATGTAATGAGGGGTCTTAAGGGAAAGGTGCGGGCTGTCAGCGATGGAAGGGAAATTGAATAAAGTAATTATGCCGAAACATAGTAATAGTTCATTCCCCGAAAGTTTCAAGAAAATCCGACTCGAAATAAATTTTTGGCGAACACTTTTGTCTGGTGCATTTTTTACGAGTACAGGCCTTAAATACCCAAATCGACTTCAATTACCGCACTAAACTTGCTGTTAATGAACCGTGGATTTTCGTACATTCTTACTACTTTTACATCTTTTATTTCGATGTTTTCATTTTGACTTTTCAAATAGTCTATGAAAACATCGGAGAATAATTGACGCCTGATGCCCACTACTTTCAATCTTGGCACCGACGTGGGAGCAATAGCACTATAATTTCCCCCCAGATTGCTTTCAAGACCCTTTTTCACATTCGTTACATTAGCTCCGATGGCACATTTAACAATACTGGCACCATCTTTTCCATTCCTGAAATTAATAATCTTGTTTTTTTTTATCTAAATTTGTTTTCAAAAAATTACGAGTATCATCGCAAGCTTGTTTGGAATCTTTTGGTTTGATCACAATAACCGGACGAGCCTTACGATTGCTTGGTTTACTACAATTCAATTTACCATTACTATTTTGTGAACTTTTTTTATTGACATTTTCACTACGTCTTTTGACGACATTCGCATAAGTTGAAAAACATCATCATTATCGTTAATTTGTATCTTACGTTTTTTTTTGCCAATTTGCATCGGATCGGATTCAGAATGAATCGTCACAGACCGCGCGCGGGCATCATTCATTACAGCTAAACTTTTCTGCGCATTAATTTCCAAAACTGAACTGGTAATGACCGTGGTAATGGCATCGAATTTCTCACAAATTAATTTTTCAAAAGACCCACATACATTTTGTCTCAACTGTTCCATCCCGTTTTCAACGCGTCGTCTATTTGGGCAGAAATTTGATCTCGCATGTCAGTGATCGAGTTCGAGATTGTTTTCATCCCTTCCTCTATCCTCTTGGCGTTCGAAATCGCATTTTCCTGCCCACCACAATACTAGTCTGATAGACAATCCATACATTTAAAGCAAAGATTAGCATTCTCGGTCACAAGCTTCGCCGTTCCCTCTGTGAGTGGTGTACACTTGTAATGAAATACACGCGCGCATTTGAGGTGTGAATGTAGTTCGCCTCCCCGTGGTGCACCTTGGAAACGTTAAGCTCCCCTTAACGGCTAAACGAACTACGGAGGGAGCGCTATACGGCATGTTCTGAGTAAATCAGAAAATCGCGCAATTGAACCGCATACTGAATTTTTAGTGCTGGAAATTTTTATACAGGGTGAAAAAATCCTTCTGGTTTTTTTTTTTATTCCCCCGGTGGGGTGGGGTGCTGGTGAAAAAAAAAAAATATTTTTTTTTTTTGGGGTGTAAAAAAGGTTAACTTTACTGGGTGACTTCAATACGAATCTCCTTGATACTGGTGCTACCAAAACGTCTCGATTGATGTCAATTTCTTCATCTTTCAACCTATCTAGTTTGGGAAATCAACCAACGTTTTTCCATAGAAATGGATCTTCCCAATTAGATTTGATGCTCTTTAATGACGAATCTAAAGTGCTAAGATTTAATCAAATCGATGTCCAGGTGTTTTCCAGTCATGATCTTATCTTTGCTTCATTTGATTTTGACATAGACCAGTGTGATAAGACTATTTCTTTTCGTGACTACAACTCCATGGATGTGGATGGACTTTTGGGCGCCTATAATGAACTTGAGTGGTCAAACTTTTATCAATCTACTGATCCACAATATCTTTTGGAGTTTTTTAACTCAGCAATGACAAATCTTTTCGAGAATTTTGTTCCTATTCGTGTTCTCAATTCTATTAAAAAACACAACTCTTGGTTCAATAGTGAAATAAGCAAAGCTATCGTTGATCGTGACTTGGCTTACAATGCATGGAAAAACTCAAAGCTCATTAACGACCACAATCTATTCAAACGGCTGCGCAATAAAGTAAACAAGCTTATTCGTGATGCTAAAACAAACTACTTTTCATTTCATCTCGACCCCAAACTACCCGCCCAGGAACTATGGAAAAGACTCAAATCAATGGGTGTTGGTAAAACCAACTCTAGTCAGATCAACGGTTTAAATGCTGATGAAATCAATGATAGTTTTGCCAAGAATTTTAGTTGTCCCAATATTTCGATTGAATGTAATATCCAAAGTCACGAAGAACAGCGACTTCCTGAAAACGAATTTTATTTCGATATTGTCAGTGAGGCCGATGTAATTAGTGCCATGCATCATGTAAAATCAAACGCGGTAGGACTAGATTTACTTCCATTAAAATTTTTGAAAACAATTTGTCCGTTAGTTGTAAAACCTCTCACTCACTTATTTAATTGCATCATCTTGTTCAGCCAGTTTCCAGATGGATGGAAGAAATCCAAAATTATACCAATAAAAAAGAAATCTTCCAGTTATTCAATTGACAACCTACGACCGATCAGTATTCTAAGTGCTTTATCAAAAGTTTTTGAATTTTTGTTGAAATCACAAATTTGTAAATACGTCGAACACAACAACCTTCTCAATATGCACCAGTCGGGGCATCGCCCTAAACACAGCGCAAAAACTGCGATGTTAAAAGTATTTGACGATATTGGCATTGTTTTGGATAACAATAAGCCGGTAGTGTTGATACTTCTTGACTACTCAAAAGCTTTCGACACTATTTCTCATAAGATTATGTGCAAAAAACTTCGTCAAAATTTCCATTTCTCTGGCCATGCCACAATTTTAATCCAATCGTATTTGAAGGGTCGAATGCAAACAGTTTACAACAACGGACTCTTTTCAGCTTACATCTCTATTTCTTCTGGAGTTCCCCAGGGTTCTATCCTTGGACCAATTTTGTTTTCCTTGTACATAAATGATTTGCCCAATGTGCTCAAGTTTTGTAAAATTCATCTCTTTGCAGATGATGTCCAATTATACTTCGATCATTCAGGAACATCCGCTTCCGAAATCTCGGAAGAAAATTAATGCTGATCTAGCCAGAGTCTATGAATGGTCTTCTAAAAATATGTTATCTATTAATATGCACATGCACATTAATAGACACATGCTATTTTCATCAGTAACACTAGAGGAAATTATATTTTGAAACCCACTTTACTATTTAATAACAATAATATTGAATTTAAAGAACATGCTACTAGTCTTGGGATGACTATTCAAGAAAATTTCTCATTTGATAAGTTTATTTTAAGACAATGTGGAAAAGTATTTGCTGGTTTAAGAACACTTAACCTTGCCTGTTCTTTCCTTAGTGTGGATACGAAGATTAAATTATTTAAAAGCTTACTGTTTCCTCACTTTATTGCATGTGACTTCCTTTTATTTGATGCTTCGGCATTTGCTTTGTCCAGGCTACGAGTTTCACTAAATACTTGCGTTCGCTTTGTTTTCAACCTAAGTAGATTCTCAAGTGTAACACACCTACAACGTTTAAAGGGTGTCCACGATGAAATTGCCACACACAAAATTGATTCGCAAAATTCGAGTTTTCATCCGATTGCCATCAAATTTTCAGGGATTGAGAAATAACTATTAAACTTCATTTTACCATTTTACTCGTATTTTATTTACAGTCCATACGCAAATGCCCGCACCTTGGCCTTAACCCCGGCCATAAGATTCTGCACAACCTGTGAATCAACCGTTTTTTGCATGTAAACCCATACTTTCTTCAGTTCCTCGACTGTCTTCACTACCTTAGGTCGTTTAAGAAGGTGCTGCTTCATAATCGCCCAGTACTTCTCGATGGGGCGGAGCTCCGGAGTGTTGGGAGGGTTGAACATTTTCGGCATGAAATTGACCTTATTGTCCGCATACCACTTCAGCACGTCCTTGGAGTAGTGGCATGAGGCCAAATCCGGCCAGCAGATTGTTGGGACGTTGTGGGCCTTCAGGAAAGGAAGCAGCCGCTTCTGGAGGCACTCTTTTATGTACACCTGTCCGTTCATCGTGTCCTGGGTCACGAAAGGTGCACTCCGCTTCCCGCACGTGCAGATGGCTTGCCAAACCAGGAATTTCTTCGCAAATTTGGACATCTTCTGAGTGCGGACATGCTCCGGAACGCTGAACTTATCCTTGGCCGTGAAAAACAGGTTGCCGGGGATCTGTTTGAAGTCGGCCTTCACATATGTTTCGTCGTCCATGATGCAGCATTCAACTTTCGTCAGCATGTTGAGGTACAACTTCCTGGCACGGGTTTTGGCGGACTTGTTCTGCTTCTCGTCGCAATTAGGGGCCTTTTATACCTTGAACGTTCGAAGCCCAGCCTTAGTTTTGGCCTTCTGGACAAAACTTCGGCTTAGGTGCAGCTTCTTAGCCACATCCCGAACGGAGGCGTTCGGATTTCGGTTGAAGGCCCCAACTACGCGGTTGTGATTTTTGGTGTTGTACGGAATACTATTTCCTTCACTTCTGGGCTTCCGATCGGTGGTCAACCGTTCCTCGAACCGCTTAATCACTCGCGACACCGTGGAATTCGCGATTCCCAACGTTTTAGCGATGGAACGATGCGAGAGATCCTTGTTCTCGTGATGAATGCGCAAGATTTTATCACGCACGAGCTGTTCTTTCGACTCCAAGTCCGCGAGTTTTGATCACAGGACTTTAAAACTTGCAGGATGTAAATAATGCACTATGAACTAAATCCACCCAAATTTTCATTAAATTCTACCCAACGGTTAAAAAGTTAGAGCAATTTCATAGTGTGGCAATTTCATCGTGGACACCCTTTACTCATTGGTTGCCCCTTTGATAACTTTGGTCACATGAGAAGTTGCCTGTTTCTCTTCAATCTTGCTACCACACAACAACCCGGCTTTTTGTTCAATAAATTGGATCCTTTCAGAAGCAATCGATGGGGAAAGTACAAATTGCCACGCTTTTTTATTTTTAGGTATCGAAAATTTTTTTGTGGGGGGGGGGGGTGGTTGGTTTTTTTTTTTCTACTATTTTTTTTATTGTTGTTTTTTTTTTTTTGGGGGGGGGGGGTGGTGGTGTTTTTTAATTAAAAAAAAAAAATTTTTTAAATTATTTTAATAAAAAAAAAAATAAAATATTTAAAATATATAATTATATTTTTTAATTAATTATTATATTTTTTTTTATTTTTAAAAAAAAAAAAATAATTAATAAAAAAAAAATAATTTATTTTTTTTTTTTGTTTTTTATTAAAAAAAAAAAAATAAAAAAAAAATAAGAGTTTTTAATTAACTATTGTCTAGTTAGCCTAGCAAAAAAAACTTTTTAAGTGTATTTTTATTCATTGTGATATCAATCGTTTCGCTGTATGTGTTGAAACAGGACATCATTCTATTTAAAGGAGCATTTTTGGCATAGTTCGTTCTCTGATTGTTTATAAGAAATAAATTTCTATTTCTTAGAGAGCGAGTAGGAGCATAAAAATTTAAGTTTTCTAATATTTCTGGACTGTTTATTCGATGCTCAATAACATCAGCTATGAAAGCAATCATTGCGAACTCTCTTCGTCTTTGAAGTCCTTCTAAATTAATCATCAAACATCGCGACTCATATGATGGTAATGGCAGACGTGTCGAACCTAATTTTCTTAGAGCAAACAACACAAACTGTCTCTGAACCGATTCTATACGGTTTACATATTTTCCTTGATATGGAGCCCAAACAACGCTACAGTATTCTAGTATGGGCCTCACATATGCCACATATAGTTTTTTTTTAATGTGTAAGGGTCGTTGAAATGCAAACTATATCTTTTAATAAACCCAAGCATGTTATTTGCTTTATAGATGATATTATTGTAGTGATCAGCAAAGGATAACTTAGAGTCAAGTATTACTCCTAGGTCTCTAATTTGATGACATCTTTCAATTACTATCTGACCTAGAGAAACTGTTTTTTGTGTTATGGAATGCTTTCTCGAAAACGATATAGAGGTGCATTTTTTAACGTTAAGTTCTAACAAGCATTTTTTACACCAGGTGTAAAAATTATTGATTTCGTGTTGAAAAATATCAAGATCATGTGGTTTTTGTATTTCCATAAACAGTTTCATGTCGTCTGCATATACTGAGACTTGAAGAACTTTCAAATTTTTTTTCTACATCGTTAACAAATAAAACAAATAATAAGGGACCAAGATGTGAACCTTCTGGCACTCCAGATGAGACATTTACTATTTTAGAGAGATTGCCGTCAAGTCTTACTCTTTGCGTTCTTGTTGTCAAGTAGGACTCGATCCATTTCAGTAATCTTGGATTAAATCCTAACTTTGATAACTTAAAAAGCAGCAAAGGTATGTCTACTCTGTCAAAGGCTTTACTAAAATCGGTATATAATGCTTCTACATAATGACCTTTATCCATTACGTTTAACGAAAATGTTAAGAAGTTGATCAAGTTAGTAGATGTTAATCTCCCTTTTACAAAACCATGTTGCTTATAAGTAATCAATATTTTAGCTTGAGAGAAAATTTTGTCATTTATAATAGATTCAAATAGTTTAGGGATGCAAGATAGAATAGCAACCCCACGGTAATTTTTTATATCAGATTTTTTACCACTTTTGAAAATTGGGATTAAAAATGATTTCTTCCAAATGGCGGGAAGAATACTGGACTTCAGTGATAAATTAAAAAGCAAAAATAAAGGCTCAACTAATTCTTTTGAAATCGATTTGAGAAATATAGCAGGTAGACCATCTGGTCCAGCACCTTTTGAGGCATCCAATGTTTCAAGGGCACGTAAGATTTCATTATCGGATAAACTAAAGACTGAAATATCTTTCATTGGTTCAGGGAGGTACGAAAAATATTGATGATCACGCTCATTATCATCGTGAGATGTAAAGACGTCTTGAAAGAAATCAGCAAATAAGTCACATATTTCATTAAAAGTATTACCACTTTTGTCATCTAGATGCATTTTAGAAGGAAAGCTCTGAGATTTTCGTTTCTCTTTAATATGTTTGAAGAAGTATTTAGGATCCGATTTTATATTGTTTTCTATTTTTGTATGCTATTTTCATTTCAAGATTTAGCTGATCACATATGGTCAGGTAGATAGATAGGTTTTCATCATTTTTATTTCTTTTATATGCTTTATGTGCTTTCTGCTTCCTATTTTTAAGATTGATTACCTGTCTATTGAACCACACTGGTGCTTTGTTATTGATTTTCTTTCTTCGCTTTTTGGGGACTGTTTGTTCTAAAATATCGTACATTATTTCGTAGAATGCAACCACTGATTTTTCTATGCTACGATTACGCGTTAAAATTTGCCAGTCAACACAATTTAATTTATTTTTGATTACTGCAGGGTTTGCTTTGCTGAAATCATAAAATGATTTGGTAAAATTATTATCTTTCGTTGGGTTTTCTTCGTGTATAAATACGGAGTACTCAACAGCAGTGTGAAATACTTCATTTTTCCAAAGGGGCGAATATGACTCGGATACGCAGAAATCGTCCGACATATTTGTGAATAACAAATCTAAGTAGCAGTTGTTTTTATTTTTCACGGTATTTACGTGATGTAGCCCTAATTCAGCACTTTTATCAAACAGAGTAGGAAGCGTTTTGTTGTCTCCTATAATTGGTATCAAGAAAGATTCATTTTCGTCATCAACAATAAAATTGGCTGTTCTTTGGTTAAAATCTCCGTATATGTGAATATTTGCTTCAGAATCAAATTTCGAAACAATATCACCAGCAATACTACATTTTTTTTCATATGATTCTTTCCTCGCGTGTTCTGGGGGGAAATACACCGACGCAAAAATGTGAATTTGACCTCCAATGAGAAATCTTACCCAAACATGGTCCCCACCGCGTAAAACGGTGGGATCGGGCGTGAGCGACACGTGCGGTAGTGCTACGGCATCGGAGGTAGGTGTCACCAAGCAAGGCGTGGTCATGGATGGGCCAGGACTCATCCGGGCCATGGATAGGATGCGAAAAACCATTCCTAAGCAGTTGGACGCGATAATTGACTTCACGTCATCGCGTAACAACATTGCGAAGGACCTCAAACTGAGCCTTCTTAGGCTACGCATGACAGTGTAGGCTGCATGCAAGGAGAGGGAAGAGCTGGAGGCCAAGCTCTTAGCTGAGCAAAGTGCCAAAGAGCTGGCAAGGCTTGCAGCCACCGAAAGGGTGAGGGAGATAGCCTCGAAGCAAACACAGACGGAAGAATCCGTCTCGGTCGGAGAGTCCACCCCATCTACCATGGGGTGGGGACCTCCAAGCGGGCTAGGCAGTCCCCGGGTGAAACGGCACCAGGCGCTTCTAAGAAGCGGATAGTGTCAGACGCCCCCGCAGGGAAGCGTACCTACGCGAACGTGGCGGCGGGGTCTGAGGCCCCAGCGCTAAGCCCAGCGCCAAAGGCGTGACATCCAGCTCGCGAGTCGTCTCAAGCGCCGAAGGGGGTCCGAGTGGCACGGCCCCGACGACGACATCCAACATTGTTAGCACGGAAGCAGATGCTAGTGCTAAGAAAACGTGGCAGGGAAAACCACTGGAGTAAGGTCCGAAAAAAGAGAAATCGGACAAAACAAGAAAATGATAAGTGACAGGTGGCCCGCAAGCGTAACCGTGGAGAGGTCCTCATCGTTAAGACCGAGGCGTCAAAAAAATCCGAGGCCTTGCAAGCGATGCGCGGGGATGCTAATTTGGCGGGCCTAGGAGCCGATGTGCGGAGTATACGCCGCACCCGTACCGGCGAGATGCTCCTGAAGCTCAAAAAGACTACCGAGTCGAAGGGTCCGGCGTACAGAGACCTGGCAAGGCAGGCCTTAGGGGGGGGGGGGGGGGGTGGGGCCCTCGTTTTAGGGGGGAAGATCCAGGGGAAAAATGGGGGGGAGATCCCGGGGGGGACCCAAGTAACACCAGAAACATCTTCTTTGACAAGAATATAAGAAGTTTGTTGTAAAAAAGTCGTGAGGATGAAATACCAAACATGTCTGGTCTTGAAAAAGTTTTCAGGATGTTTGTCATCTTACTACTACGAACTATTTTTACTCACTTTTGAGTATCCATACTTTTGACTGATTTGAGTCAAACGTACTTCATTTTGGATTGTTTGAAAATAGCGTGTATGCTAGATGTTTGTAAATATGTTGATAGGTTGCATTCAAGATGAATTTTAAACATGTTTTTAACATCCTCATGCAATAGTGAAATCAATCCGAATAGATTGTGAATCCAATACAGTGACGGCTGAAAATATTTTTATTTGAAATACTGGAATAAAAACAAACACTACCGAAATGTAAGATTGTGATGCCACTCATTGATTCAAATAGAAGCCAAATTGGGCATAGGGGTTTATTCAAATGTAGCATAAAGCAACAGTTTGGAAGAATGTTTAGTATTTTTTATAAATTATTACGTTTAATTTGTGGGGGAGTGTTTTGAAATGTAGCTACGCACAACATAATAGAAAAATTGTATTTGTATTTTCATTCATACTGACATTTCTCGGTTCAGTTTTACAACAAAAAACGCAGAAAATAAAAAACGAAGATTTGAAAATCAAATGTGTTACTAATGTTTTTACCCGTACTGTAGACTTGTACTGTAGGACTGTAGACTTGGTAAATTGCCATGTTGGTTTTTGTGAATTCCATAAAGAAATCTCACTAAAATTCAATAATTTATTCGGGGTACCTTCTACGTTTTTTAATCCAATCGATGGCGCATGAAATTCGGGAAGGTAAAACGGAAAGTTGCACTGCTAACCTTGAGCCACATATACAATTTTGATGCATCTTCCATGCGTAAAGCAGTTTTTATTTATCATTTGAAAAAGTAATAAACAATCATCTTTAACGCGTAAAATACCATTAGCTACGATATCGTTTCGCCATTAAAAAATCTTGTTTATATTTTTTTACTTTGTTCATACCGTGCTTGCTTCGACAAAACATATCATTATGTTATAAGCATGCTGTTGGAAGCATCCATAGAACATAATATTTGTCTTATGGATGTTCTACAAAACATCTGGTATGACCTAAAAGATGTTAAAAAATGCCACATTTATTGCGCTTTTTCGGTTATATGCGTGCATGAAATTAAGTTATTGACGTTAGAAAAAAAACATAAGCTTGGTCTAAAACGTGTATTACTAACATGAATATGACAAGTGGTGTTACTTGGGGGAGATCTCCACTGCACTTAAGGAACAGTGCAAGGTCGAGGTTGCCACCGCAGACATACGTCTGCGGAAAGGTCCACTTAGGACCCGGTTGCAACCACGAGGGGAGCGGCAGGCTACCTGACGGGGCGTTGATAGTGGCGAAGGTGAAGGTGGGATGGTCAATATGCCCACTTAGCCTACACCAGCCGCCGAAGGCATGCTCTAGATGCCTAGAAAGCAGGCACATGTCCTGGGAATGCAAAGGCCCAGATAGGAGCAACATGTTCAGAAGGTGTGGCAGCACAAGCCACAAGGGGCGGGATTGCAACAGTCCCCTCAAATGTTTGATGTGCGCCGGAAAGCCGGACGATAAGCACGTCATGGGGGGGCTAAGTGCCCGGCCTTTAAGGGTATACGAATGAGCCAATCATGATGCAGGTAACACAACTAAACCTAAACCATTGTGAGGCCGCCCAGCAACTGCTGTGACAGACAGTTCGCGAATCGGCATCGGAGATCGCTATAATTTCCGACCCATACCGCATCCCAGCCGACAACGGCAATTGGGCTGCGTACAGGTCCAATATGGCGGCATTATGGACGACGGGCAAGTACCCGGTTCAGGAGGTTGTGTCTACCACAAACGAAGGCTTCGCGGTTGTAAAAGTGAATAGAGTGTTCTTCTGCAGCTGCTACGCACCGCCAAGATGGTCGATTGAACAGTTTTCCAATATGCTCGATCGGATGACAACTGAGTTTACTGGCCTGAACCCGTTGGTAATAGCGGGGAACTGCAACCCAAGGGGCCAGATTCTTCTGGAGGCCTTGGCTAGGCTCAATGTGGACCTAGCCAACGTAGGTACCAAGAGTACCTACCATAGAAACGGAGCGGAATCGATAATCGATATTACCTTCAGCAGTCCTGGGCTGCTTAATATTGGAGGGTGGATGATGGTCACACCCATAGCGACCACTTGGCGGTTCGTTATGGTATCGTCCACAATACAAGGCAGCGTGCGGAAAGAGGAGCCTCCACATCATTCGCCCGTTGATGGAGGACGTTCTACTTCGATGTAGAGACTTTTAAAGAGGCGCTTGAGAGGGAACGAATCTTACGCAAAACCCAGGAACCTTGTGGCGAACGAATCGTGATGGCACTTACACGAGCGTGTGATGCGACCATGCCGAGGAATGGAAGATCGCTGGTGTATTGGTGGACAGAGTCGATCGCCGACCTCCGAAGAACATGCCTCCACGCAAGATGGAGGGTGCAAATAGCGCGGTCAGACGCCGATAGAATCGAGCGTAGAGGGGCGCTAGTCGCCGCGAAGGTTGCATTAAAGAGGGAGATAAACGCCAGCAAGCGAGCCTGCTTTGAGGGCCTGTGTCAGAACGCCAATACGAACCCGTGGGGAGACGCCTATCGGGTAGTAATGGCCAAAACCAGAGGAACGGCGTCTCCAACCGAGCAATCACCAGAGCTGCTGCAGGTGATCGTTGGGGGACTCTTTCCGAACCATGACCCGAGTACATGGCCCCCAGCCGCCTTAGATTTGTTCCATGACCAGCGTTCCAGTATCTCAGACCTTAACGCTGTCATAGCGACGGAAGGGTGGGCGGCTCAGCCGAACACCCGTGACCACGTGGGTATTGACAACGACACAACGGGGACCGGCGACGAGGTGACGGTGACGAACAAAGAACTCATTGCGATAGCAAAGTCGCCAAAGAACAAAGCGCCAGGACCAGATGGTATTCCGAACCTGGCCATCAAGACGGCTATCTTGATGGCTCCCGAAATGTTCAGGGTGGTGATGCAAAGGTGTCTGAACGAGGGCCTCTTCCCGGACGCCTGGAAAATTCAGACCCTAGTGTTGCTACCAAAGACAGGGAAGCCACCAGAGGATCCATCGGCATATAGAGCTACATGTCTGTTGGATACAGCGGGTAAGGTGCTCGAGAGGGTAATCCTCAACAGACTGACAAAGACACGGAGGGTATAGGTGGTCTGTCAAACAACCTGTATGGCTTCTTTGAAGGAAATTCGACGGTGGAGGCCCTTCTGTCCATCACTAAGACGACCGAAGTGGCAATCCAGCGCAAGAGGCGAGGAGTCCGCTTATGTGCAGTGGTCAACCTTGACGTGAGAAATACGTTCAATAGCGCCAGTTGGGTGGCTATTGCCAACTCGCTCCAACGCCTTCAGGTTCCTGGGTACCTGTACAAGATTCTGGGACGTTATTTCCAGAATCGCGTACTGGTGTTCAATACAGGGGTAGGCCAGAAATGTGTCCAGATCACCGCAGGCGTCCCACAAGGTTCGATCCTGGGTCCGGTGATATGGAACACGATGTACGATGAGGTATTACGGCTAGAGTTGTCGAATGGGGTGAAGATAGTCGGGTTCGCAGACGACATCACCCTGGAGATATGTGGTGAATCCATCGAAGAGGTAGAGCTAACGGCCTACCACTCCATTGGCATTGTGGAGCGATGGATGAGTTCCAGGAAGCTGGAGCTAGCCCACCATAAGACTGAGGTCACAGTTGTTAACATCCGAAAATCGGAGCAAAATGCGACGATCAGTGCAGGTAACTGCACAATCGAATCGAAGAGGTCTTTGAGGTATCTTGGGGTCATGATCGACGATAAGCTGTCCTTTATCAGCCACGTCGATTACGCTTGCAAGAAAGCCTCTATGGCTATATCGGCATTATCCCACATGATGTCGAATAGCTCGGCGGTGCAAGGGAGTAAGTGTAAATTCCTGGCCAGTATCGCCCTGTCCATAAAAAGGTACGGCGGGCTGGCTTGGATCACCGCCTTGAGTACCAAGAGCTATCTGAATAAGCTAGAGAGTACGCACAGGCTTATGTGCCTAAGAGTGGTTTGTGCATACCGGACGGTAGCACGCGACGCGGTCTGCGTCCTAGTGGGGATGATACCAATAGGCATTGTCATAAAAGAGGATGGAGAGCGCTTCGAACAACGTGGAACAAGAGGTATTCGAAAGATCACTACAGCCGCATCTATGGATAAGTGGCAAAAGGAATGGAATAACTCCGCCAAAGGTCGGTGGACCCACCGACTAATCCCGGAACTCTCCGGGTGGGTTGGTAGGTGACACGGTGAAGTGAACTTCCACTTAACGCAGAATTTGTCAGGCCACGGCTGTTTCAGAAGCCTCCCAGATTGTCCTTGATCTCCAACAAAAATGGTGAAACGACCAACGGCAGGTCGCAGGGACCACCTAACTACTAAAGTCCTAAGTAGTTAGACTTAGTGGGTGCTTAACAAGCACAATAGCCTACTCCCCGAAGTAATACCAAAAGGTGGTCCCGGGGAGGGTCTAGGGCTTAAGGCACGGGTGGGTTTTTAGTGGGTCGAGGAGTTGGCAACCTTATCCCTACACTCTGAGTTCGTCAGGTGTCTGGTTGCAGAGTTTCCATCCCGTCTAAAAAGAAAAGAAAAAAAAAACACGCGCGCGCTTACCCACACAGGTTAACGGGAGATCAGCCGTAACCGTTCCCTCATTGCATGACGAACAACAAGCCATATTCATGCAATATGCTCAAAACACATTATCCGTCGACGCTACCAATCAGCCAACGACCTTACCGAAAGCAAAAAGACAAGGCAAGAAAATAACAAAGCAATGGTCTCCCGGCGCGCTGGGTGAACGACCAATAAAGTTAAAATTTAATGAGAACAAGCTGCTATAGCAACTGTTCTTGTACTTAGCCTGATAATATAAACACTATGGTTGCGGGTTAGAAAATTTCTTTCGCGAATCACAACACTTTTCACACGTAAAATTAATAATTTTTATGAGCAAAACAAACATAACACTACTCTGTTCGCCATCACAAAAAGTTCTTTGTGATGGCGAACGGAGTAGTGTTGTGTTAAAAAGCAGCCCAGTTTAACAGTACCCAGTTAGCGAACAGTTGCTGTATGCCATTTTGTCTTCGTCTTTAATTTTACTGACGTTGAAGAAATACTTGAATCGCAAATACTAGTCGTTGAAACTCCGACCGTTGCAGTATCGAATTACCACGATTTCACCTCTACCAAACGGAGTCTCCAACCAGCACTGACCTCTTGTCTTCCGCGTTGCTGCCGAAATGCAGTTGGATTCTGGGCTCCTTTTTGAACCGTGCTGTGACGTATCAGTTACGTCGACCAGCTCTTATTAACTGAATCAGTCGTAATGTATTCAACCAAAGTTAAATTTCGACTCTTCGATCTACAGTACTAGAGATATTGTGGTACAATCAGGCCATAATTGTTTTGAGCACACGCTGGAATCTACCGCAAAAATGGAAGAAACAAAAACCCTCTTATTATACTTGTAAACAATGAGCATGAGCATGAGCATGATTGAGCGCCCGAGGTTGCTACTCCGTTATTTCCAGATCAGCTGTTATTACACAAAGAACCAAAAGATGATGCTTGGGACTAGCATACATCCTCAATATGTAAAAACTGGTGATCTCAAGCTAAGGCAATACCGGCGCCGGCCTCGCCCGAATGCAGGTCAAGAAGGGAATGGGTAGGAATATGTTGACGTGATACTCGCTTTATTAGAAGCCAAGAACACCTCTGCACTTCCACGAGAAATCACTGGGATGTTGGATAAAATGGTTGGGTTGGCAGCTTGATCCGTTTTGGTAAACGGTGTGCTGAATTCAACTGACGTGGGCAGCGAATAAGATATTTAACTATGTTCCCGATTTATTCTTTGTACAGAGATGCACCTTCAAGCTATTCAAATTTTGGCACCGATTTAAACCAACAGTAAGGATGCTGTTAGGGCCACTCACAAGTGTGGGTGGTTTATTTCAGCAGAATACAAAAATATGTCAAAACACCGAGTTTGAGGACCGATTTAAACCAACAGTAGGAATGCTGTTGGGGTCACTCACAAGTGTGAATGGTTTATTTCAGCAGAATACAAAAGTATGTTAAAACACCGAGTTTGAGGACCGATTTAAACTAACAATAGGGATGCCGTTGGGGCCACTTACAAGTGTGGGTGGTTAATAGAAAAGGACCTTATGCTACACAGCAGTAACACGTCTACCCTACCTGGAATCACCTGTGATTGTGGTTTTTCATTGGAAAGACAGAGTGGTTTTTAATAATGCTGAAAAGCCGATTTTGACCGGTTTAAACCAACAGTAAGGATGCTATTGGGGTCACTCACAAAATATGATAGTGGTTTTTCATAGGGAAACTAGGAGATGTTTTATAATGCTGCAAAGCCGATTTGGACCGATTTAAACCAACAGTAACTATGCTATTGGGGCTACTCACATTGTGTGATAGTGTTATTTCATTAGGAAAACATGGTAGTTCATCTCAACGTTTGAGAGCCAACTTTAACCGATCTACACCAAAAGGGACAGTGGTTTATTTATTCCAAGATAGGGTGGCCCGATGAGAATGGCGAACGAATAATTTGGATCATAATTAATTATGTACCTCACCACCGACCCATCTTAGCTTAGCTTCCGAATGGTCTGCCGTTCCGAATTCGAAACCTGTTTAACAGGTTTGAGGTAGTAGGATAGCAAATAATTAATATGATTAGTTTTTACTCTATTGGGAGGCATTTTTTAATTATATATTTACCTTCGAGTGCATAGACGATTGTCATCCTTATCCACACTGGGCGCAAGCCGTTGGAAATCCTCTGAACCTTGTTATAGTTACCCGGATAAAAATAATGATACAATTACAATTTAATAATATACAATTACAATAGAATGTATTGCCGACCATGGATCTTACTGTTAATGTATCAGACAAATCAAAAAAGCACATTGTAACTACAATAGATCTACTATACACCCCATATGCTAGAATTTTCGACAATAGTGAAACAATACAATTAATAGTTATTAACTCAAATTCGTTTAGAAAAAAGTGATATTTTTTATTGTTAAGATACATAACAACCACTTTATTCTATTGTTGAGGTCTCAATTTACAATAGATTCTATTGTAGAAACAGTAAGTCCTAATGTAATCAAATTGTCGCGAACAATACGATCAATTGTACATACTTTTGATTCTACTGCATGGTTACAATACATTTTATTGTCAATCTATTATACTTTTTTATTCGGGTAGCTATAATCACAATCGGATAGAAGTGAGCCCTTGACACTGTACATTGGACAGACGCGGCTTAATTCACAAAATGTCTCGATGATTATCCAGGCATCGGGGTCTTTGACTGAACAGGTATATATTATGTTTGTATCTATTCATTAATTACGTACTGCAAGAAAGTTTCTCTGTACAGCTGTAATTCATAAGCACTCGTGAGTTTTTATGCGACTATCTATCTGTATTTCACTCAGAATTTAATAGGCATTCAATAATAGGCATTGTTATTTTCAACTTTTGCGTTCATAGTCTACTCCGGGAATGACCGAGATGAAATTTGCCTTGCGAGAGAGACCAAAAAATACTTATATTGTGGTAGATACATATCACCTTTGTGCATTTTTTTTATTGACAAGAGTGCTATTTCCATTCCATTTACGTTTACCATTCTAATAAGAAACAAAAAAAAACTAGCTACCCTGTCTTGTCCGACATCCACACGCAGCCAACACGGTAAGAATCAAAAACCAATTAATGGGTAAAATTTCACCCATATCCCCAAAAAGGGAGTCAACCTATTAAATGCGTAAACTCAATTTACCAATTTACGGGTACACGGTAGGAACCGAAAACCCATTAATGGGTAAAATTTCACCCATTTTTCAAACCTAAATGCAGCTGTCAAGAAATGGGTAAATAAAAATAAACGAAAATGGGTAAAATATTACCCATTTCGATAATTTGTTAGTGAAAAATATATGGGTATTTTTGTACCCATAAATGTGTATTGCTAATATTATAACTTTCCTTTTGTTTTCCCCTGCAATTCACCATCCATCTTATCTCTCATCGGTTTCCCAAAAGTGATTGTTCACGGATTGACCTCTTTCTTGGCCCGATTTGAACTCAATAATACGCTGGACAATGCATGCTTCTGGTAAGTAGAACTAAAGGGCGATACGGTCAAAATTTGGTCAATATCAACTTGACGTATTTCTTTCAATTTTGCATTTAAAAAACCTGAACACCCCTCATTTTGAAGGTGTGTGTGTGTAGAATGTTGCTCCTATTTTGATTTTGGAATTCACCCTTCAGTTGTCAAAATGCCGTCCAAGCAAGAAGAGCAGCGTATCAAAATTTTGCTCGCGCATCGCGAAAATCCGAGCTACTCGCACGCAAAGTTGGCAAAATCGCTAAATGTTGCCAAATCAACCGTTACAAATGTAATTAAAGTGTTTGGGGAACGTTTGTCGACAGCCAGGAAGTCTGGATCGGGGGGAAATCGAAAACCGGAAGCCGCTGAGACGACTAAGAGAGTTGCCGGTAGTTTCAAGCAAAACCCTAACCTATCTCTCCGAGATGCCGCAAATAAGCTGGGTGTATCGTCTACAACCGTGCATCGAGCCAAAAAACGAGCCGGACTATCGACTTACAAGAAGGTAGTGACTCCAAATCGCGATGATAAACAAAATACAACGGCCAAAGCGCGATCCCGGAGGCTGTACAAGACGATGCTGACGAAGTTTGACTGCGTGGTAATGGACAACGAAACCTACGTCAAAGCCGACTACAAGCAGCTTCCGGGACAGGAGTTTTATACGGCAAAAGGAAGGGGAAAGGTAGCAGATATTTTCAAGCACACGAAACTGTCAAAGTTCGCAAAGAAATATCTGGTTTGGCAAGCCATCTGTACCTGTGGCTTGAAAAGCAGCATTTTCATAGCTTCCGGGACTGTGAACCAAGAAATTTACGTGAAAGAGTGTTTGAATAAACGTCTGCTGCCTTTCCTGAAGAAACACGGTTGTTCCGTACTGTTTTGGCCGGATTTGGCATCTTGCCATTACGGTAAAAAGGCCATGGAGTGGTACGCCGCCAACAACGTGCAGGTGGTTCCCAAGGACAAGAACCCTCCCAACACGCCAGAGCTCCGCCCAATTGAGAAATACTGGGCTATTGTCAAGCGGAACCTAAAGAAGACCAAAAAAACTGCTAAGGACGAGCAGCAGTTCAAGGCAAACTGGCTTTCTGCGGCGAAGAAGGTGGACAAGGTGGCTGTACAAAATCTGATGGCAGGGGTCAAGCGTAAGGCCCGGCAATTCGGATTTGGAAAAGCGGAAGCCTAACTGAATATTTTTCCTGAATTTTATACTAATTGAACTTGAAAAAGAAATTTAATTTGATTTTTTAAATAAACGATTTCACCGATTTACACGCGTTTTCCCTTGACCAAATTCTGACCGTATCACCCTTTAGGTGTTATAAATATGTACGGTAGAAGAATAATTCTTTATATTGCAGGTCTGAACAACCAGTGTCAGACTACGATGCCTGCATCCAATATTACATTGATGAGCTCAAAACTCATGTCAAACGATTGCTTTAAAACGGGCCGTAGGAATTTATTGAATAGAATTTATTTGTAAATTGTGTGGAAATAAAGAAATAAAGCTTAAGTTTCATAAAATTGTTGCTTGTGTTTTTTCCTTATACGGTATACTAATCAAAAACCCATTAATGGGTAAAATTTTACCCATTTAACAAAAAAGAGAGTATCCAAAAACTTCATTTACCCATTATTGAGTATATCGCGCAAATGTCAGATAATGGGTATTTCTTTACCCATTTACCACAAAATTTCATTTTTAAAGATAGGTAAAATAATACCCATATTTTGAGATTTTTGTCAGATAACCATAAATGGGTAAATTGGGTTTACGCATTTAATGGGTTGACTCCCTTTTTGGGGAAATGGGTGAAATTTTACCCATTAATGGGTTTTTGATTCTTAGCGTGTATATGACATAAATGCCATAAAATGGGTATTTTTTACCCATCTTTGATTTTTGTGTGGAAAATGGGTAAAACAATACCCATAATCTGACATTTGCGCGATATACTCAATAATGGGTAAATGAAGTTTATGGATACTCGTTTTTTTGTTAAATGGGTAAAATTTTACCCATGAATGGGTTTTTGATTCCTATACCGTATAAAGAAAAAAATGCAAGCGGAGTAGACAATTTTATGAAACTTAAGCTTTATTTCCACACAATTTACAAATAAATTGGAACGGATCCTTACGGCCCGTTTTAAAGCAATTGTTTGACATGAGTTTTGAGCTCATCAACGTAATCTTGGACGACGATGCCTTCACGATGCCGGACACTGGACGTTTTAGACCTGCAATATAAAGAATTATTCTTCTACCGTACATATTTATAACACCTAGTTCTACTTACCAGAAACATGCATTGTACAGCGTATTATTGAGTTCAAATCGGGGCAAGAAAGAGTTCAACCCGTAAACAATCACTTTTGGGAAACCGATGAGAGGTAAGATGGATGGTGGATATTAACCCATTTAACCCATTTTTTTATTTACCCATTTTTTGACAGCTGCATACAGGTTTGAAAAATGGGTGAAATTTTACTCATTAATGGGTTTTCGGTTCCTGTGAAACACGTCCAATAACACACACGATGTAAGCAGAAAATCATACACTCCCGTTTCACTCCACTCAATTCCCAACCACAACTTACACCATCTCCCCCCCTCTCACGAAAATGCCACCCAACCTTCGTAAAAAGTGGATCTACTCATAAATTGGAATAAATTATATAAATTATACTAAATAAATTGGATCGATCCACCTCCCAACAAAAAACGAGCAACACCTCCGCGAGAGAAAAAGAGATAGTACACAAGTGCAATCAAAAACTGAGTAAAATGAAACGGGCGTGTACATAATTCGTCTTCATAGAACCTCACACCCATGACCCGCTGCTATGTTCCCAATGGACGAATCCAGGTTGAAAAAAGAAGAAGACACCGAGTGGTGATAAATCTGACAGCTCCCATGTTAAAGTATAGGACGAAACTTTTAAAATGCTTCTAGAAAATCCAAATGAAATTCTAATTAAAAGCGGTTTGTTGTATGATGTAAGAAAAATCCAAAACTACTCAATAAAGACATTTTCAGAAAAATAAAAATAAAATTAAAATAATGCCCCTACACGCTAAGACTCAATTACCCATAAAAAGGTAATTGTTTCACCCATATATGGGTAACTGATGCAATACTCATAATATGGGTAAATTGTACTCACAAAAGTGGGTCACCTTCACTTACAATTTGAGTTAAGTGATATTACCTAAATATGAGTAAATGCATATTACCCATATTTGGATGAAAAAATAAACATTGGCAGTTCGTAAGCTTCATTGGATCGAGTAGGTTGGTAATCATTCCATCTTGCGATTCAACAGATTGAGGTCCATTACGAAAGTTGGAATTGCGTAGTAGAAGATGGAAGAACTGAAAAAAACATTTGGATCCGGATTCGTTCCGAAAATTGAGCGGTGAGAAGGTTGTGGCAGAGTTGTGACCTTGGAATTGTACAGAAAATACACTACGATGAGAGGGAGTGGGAGGAATCACAACATCTGAAAAAGTAATGCCGTTCTTGTTTTTTAACCTGATGGGTTCAACCATTCGATCAATAATTGTTTTGATCAACTGTTAGTCATTTCTTTTTAATCACTTTTCAGCAATATTTGTATTACTTGTTATGGAACAAACAATCAGCAGTTAGTCCAATTGCTATAGTAGTAGTATAATTGAAGCACAGAGAAATCCATATCCATATCTATATTTGCGTCTAATTTCAATATAAGGTTTTAGATTTACCTATATTTGCGTGAAATTTACTTTAAATTAGTTACCCATAAATAAGTAAACATTACCTATATTGTTAGTTAATCATGTGTACTCAAATATGGGTAAAGCGACTTTACCCATAAAATGGGTATGTGCACTTTTTCGCGAATATGGGTAAAGTTCACTTATATTTAAGTAAACTGATCTTAGCGTGTATGGTGCAGTTTTGGATTTTTCTTACATCACACAACAAACCGCTTTTAATTAAAATTTCATTTGAATTTTCTAGAAGCATGTTTAAATTTTCGTCCTACACTAATGTAAAAAACCTAATAAAGTTCATTTAATATCCTTATGAAACTTAGCCACAAGGAAACGGTTTGAATTTCATAACATTACCTTATGAAATGCTATGATTGTTGTCATAACCACTCCTAATGATTTACTTATTGCAACCGTATGAGTTTCGTTGTATAACCTTATGAAATTTGTATGTTAGTGATATGGAACATATGAATAGGTTATGCTAAATAATGGGGGCTATTCATAAACCAGGTAGATTTTTTGGGGGGGGGGGGGGGGGGGAAATAGGGAGGGGGGGGGGGGGGGGGGGGGGATTTTAATAGTGGCATGTGATAATTTACGATACGATACGATCATATTTTTTTTATTGAATTCACCTGGAATTTTAATTCTACATATACTAGATTTGTGGTTATAAAATTGAGGAAGAAAAATTACAGCTGTTCCGGCGATTTTCTCTTTTAGTCCATAGCATTCGATGATTCGATGGATTCGATTAAATCCATTCGTGAATGTCAGCCGCCAATGGAGGTCCAACGGAAATCACACCGCGGCAGCGAACTCTCATCAGTTTGGTATTTTTGATAAAAGAATGCTGTTGAGAGAATGTGAAAGGGAGTTTTTAAAAGAATATGCGATAGAATGATGAAGTTTGTGGAACTTATGCTTATGACAGACATACAACGCTGACCGTTGTACGAACTGTCAAATACTTTAATCCAGTACACAAAAACACGTATAGAAAAAAAAGAAGGTGTGGTGGTTGTCCCAGGCATTACGTGTCCAAGGATGGACGTTTGAAATCGTCGTGCATCCATTTTGTTTTGTACTGATAGTCAAACTTGAACTCAGTGCGGTATGATATCCGATTGTGATCAGCAGGCATAGACTTGAAGTCAATAATTTGAAGACGTGGATCAGAGACAGATCTGCTGAAGTCGTCGCACGGGTAGACCTTGAAGATGTTCCAGTAGTTCTTCGTGGTTCCGATGTAGATGGTATACGGCAAGAGAACCGATATGAGGACACCTTTCGACGTGCCAGTGGAGCCGGATGTGTGGCTGGCCGAGTTGAATTACTAGCTGAATGAAAAATGCGAAAAAATAAATGAAAATGTGATTTTATATTAAACATGGTATACAAATCGGTTACCATTCAACGCAATAAATAATCACTTCTAAGGGGAGAAGTTATGATAAATGTAATAAAATTTACCTAATTAAGGATTTCACGTCTGTTCGATGTACATATAAAATATCGAAAATATCGGGATCATCAGGATTTTGAATTCACTAAGAGTAACCAACACAATAACAAGCGGCTCGGTTTTTTTTTATTTCATACATTTACCTTATGATTATTATGCACAAACAACAGTCATGAAATTCATAAGGCAGTTTTATGAAAATGATAAGAATGACTTGAGAAAATCATTACTATCAACTCAGAGGACCATAGTTGCACACATGGCTGTTATAAGGACCTTATGAAATCAAAATACAGTGGGCTCATGAAGTTTCATAAGGCAAAGTTTATGAATTTAGATAAGTTTTTTACGCCAGTGTATGCTTTAACATGGGAGCTGTCAGATTTATCACCACTCGATGTCTTCTTCTTTTTTCAAGTTGGATTCCTCTATATGAAAGGGTAAATTTGGGTTTAAAAGGAATGGGGAATGAAATAAAAAGGGGAGGAAAAGAAAAAAAAGCGCCGCTTTCCGGGGGAATTTGTTTTTACGGATTTTTTGTGGGAAAAAAGGGAAAAGAGAAAAAAAAAAAAATAAAAAAAGAACGGGGGGGGGAAAAAAAAAAAAAAAACGGGGAAAAAAAAAAAGGGGGCGCCCGCGGGGGGGGGGGGGGAATTTTTCCATCCTACACTCACTCATTGCTTTCAATTTTCTATGAATCTGCTGTGCACGCTCATCCGAGCTCACCCTATCTCTTTAATTTTATCAAAATTATTGAATGGCGTCGAATAACGAATAGCGTCATTGTGAATTGAGGCTTCGAAAGTTTTAAAACCTAAGCGAATGGCAGCCGCTGTAGATGCGGAAACGTATCATAAATAAAAAGGCATGCCGATTAATCTTTGGCAGGGGTTTGTAACATCAATGCTCAAAATGGCCTTAATTCATTGTTAATAGGTTTCTGCTGCCACTTATTTCGAGAAAAACATAATTTGAATACAAGCCATACGAAATAAATTCCGTTTATTTGCTCTGAATGTACCAGATTTGAACATCTGAAACAGTTTGAGATACTTATTAGAAGCTGCAGAATATCGAGTGCCGGCTCCAAAAAAGATAGTACTGAGACGAACCAAGGCCACTAAAATTACAAAATGTTCTGCATCTTCTGGGCTTTAATTGATTTTTATAGCATTTTTGTGGAGGCGAGTTAAAAAATGGTCATATGCATAATATTATTTTTTTTAAATTTTTATGAGTATGTGGAGCTCAAACTAAATAAATTACAAGATTACTCAAAATTGAGTTGTGGCAATGAAACTCAGTTTAGAGTACGTCTGGTTTGAACGATTTGAGCTAAAGCTACTCAAACCCGAGTGAAACCGGATGAGCGTGTGTGCCATCAATTAAGAGTGAAGAGCTGCTAGAATTCCTTTTCATTTCATTTTGAGTTCTGTTAGTGGCATTAACAAACTACTATAATATAACTTACCAAGACGATGCTATTATGCGCGTCCATGGCATCTCCATAAGGAAAAAGGACGTTGAACTTACCGAATCAATGATTCAAGCGAATAATCTTCTATAGGCTATTTTGTCTCTACCATTCCTGACGATATCGGAGCTGTTGGCAACCCGTCTACCCTGCACCGGCTGGTCGTTCTGCTTACAACAGGTCGCAAAAAAAACATCGCACCGAGGTTCGTCTTTCAAGCTTCCGCCGTGGAGAGCAAATAAACAGCTTCCAACACCAAAAATGCACCAGCAAGCCCCGAAACTTCATTACGCCCACAAAAGCCATCTAATTGCAAATCCCTTCACGATATATTGCTTCCAGCATAGCTACAAATTCATTAAAAAAACACTATTTCCACGCTCCTACAGAAAATTTCTAGTCCACACTATACAGAGTGTAGTAGACATATGGGAGAATGAAATTAGAATCTTTAGGTACTAGCCAAACTGAAATGAGCAAGTTAAACAGGCATCACGGCCATACCATAGAAGATCAACACAGGTAGAGAAAGTTTTGAAAAATAAAAACGAGAGAGAGAGAGAGAGAGTGCAATAATTCTACATGTCGGCTTGTACCCGAATTTAGAAAATATGAGCAATGAGATTGTATGCATGTGTGTATGCAGAAGCAGAAACCGAACCGAAACTTTAAGAGAAACGTACGATCGGGTGTTAAATTGAGAGAGGCTGCGAGAACACTCAGAGTGTTTCTTGAGTCGTATGGGGATCGTTTTGCAAATGAAAGGAACCGAACTTCAATCTGTTAACGATTGTAGAGGAACACGGTCGTAATATTATTTTACGTCGCGATAAAGATGGCCGAATAATCCAGCAAGCGTCACGACATTGGCGTGGTTGAAAACGCTCCCATTTGGTATGTATCTTACTAAAACTGCTAAAGTGTATAATCAGTAACAAAAAAGGAAACGAAATTACAAACTGAAATTTGAAAAAAATCGAGTGAAAATTGAAGAAAGTGCTGATGCCGCATGAAGTTTCAAAGATGGCGTTTGAAAAAAAAAACGTTTCAAATCGTGTAAAGATTCGATTGAAATTATTTGCCAAAAACAAAAGGAGCGATGGGTTTCATGGCATGTGAAAATAATTAATAATTTCGCCAAAACAAAATGGAGTGGTAAATCTCCAGGCATGAATTAATATGGCCAAAAACAAAAGGAGCGATAGGTTTCATGGCGGAAAGAAAAGAATTAAATGTGTCAAAACAAAATGGAGTGGTAACTCTCATGACAAAAAAAAACAAAGCGGAACGCACACACAAAAAAAAAACAGATTTAAATTAAATTAAACCGGTTGAAGCATTATTTTGGGTCCGGCTCGGACATCATGCTTCAGCGTCAAAAACTGGCATTGATGGCCCAAAAACAAGACAAATCCGATTTGTCCTACATCATGAGGGTCGGGAAGGAATTTGAGGAGGTCGTGAGTACCGTGGCAGAACATGCGAGAAGCAGGGAAGTGCGTACCATGGCACTTAAAATGCTTAGTCGTAAAGGAACGCTAACAGATTTAGTTGACAAAGTTCGAGAAATTCAAGCTGTCAACATGAACGAAGACTACTATCGCTTCAGGCATGGCACATCAGAACAAGCTACAGTCGCTTCAAAGAGAATTGGTCAAGGTAGAAGTAACCGTCAGGATTTTATTCGAAGCTCAACAAGTCATGGACGCTTCGATAATCAACAGTATCGACGTAATGATGATGCGGGTTCTAAACGCCCTGGATGGAAAAATACAGAAGGAGAACGATGTTTCAGGTGCAACAGTATGTTCCACAGACCGAATGATTGCTTTGCGATTGATAAAACATGCTTGAAATGTGGACGCAAAGGTCATTTGAAGCGAGCCTGCAAGACATTAATTCGGACAGGAAGCAAGCGCGTGGGTGAGGCAGACAATTCGGATGTTGAAGCGAAAAGAACTGCAATGGTGGACATGGAAGTGAACGAAGGTGGAAGAGAGACAAGCAGATGACGAAGTAGGCGAAAATAAGTAATGACAAGTTTTTTTTTCATATAATCTTTGGAAACTTTATAAAGTTGCATTGAATTCAAATTGCTTTTTTTGTTTTGTTTTTTTTTTTTAAATTAAAACTGGCTTCTGTAATCTTTTATCTTTTGATTCATACTTTAGTGTTATGACTTGAACTCACATAAAATTAACTAATTCCACTTCGCAATATGGATCTTTATTGAACAGATACAAGTAAATTCAGTACCTTGTTTCGGTGTTTCGACCACACCACAGGAAAGCCAAAAGATTGCGGAGTAATAATTGCAAAGGTGGCTGAAATGAGTTGTGAATTCCTGATCGATTCTGGCGCTCAGGTTAATACTCTGACTGAAGAGTCATTTAAATCCGTCCATGAAAATCAACAATACAAGGAAGGTTGATATAATGTTCAAGATCGATCTGATCGATCTCTCAAGGCGTATGCTTCAGCTGGAGATATAAAAGTGCTATATACGTTCGAAGCATTATTATATGTCTCAGAGGATCGGCCAATCCCATTAGAAAAGTTTTACGTTGTTAAAGAGTGCCGGTCGCTTTTAGGCAGACACACAGCAACACGGTACAGTGTGCTTATGCTTGGTTTGCAAGTACCGGTGTCACTGTAAATCTCACGACTCTCTTTGTGTAATACACCGAGAGAGATAGCTATTGTTGAGGTAAACAAAACATTTCCTAAATTCAACATACTGCCGGTTGAAATTAGCTACGATAATACAAAACCTCCTAGTAGGAACATATTCATGAATATTCCACCAGCCGTGAAACCTTTAGTTGAGCAGAGACTTAAGCAATTGATATCAGCCAATATCATAGAGAGAGTCACCGAAGACATGGATACCTCGTTCTGTTCATCCATGTTGGTGGTGCCCAAAGGCCGAGATGATATACGACTCGTTATAGATTTGCGTGTCCCAAACCGTGTCATCAATAGAACTCCATTCAGTATGCCAACTTTGGAAAAAAAATCTAGTTGATCTGAACAGATCTAACTGGTTTTCGACAATAGATCTTTCAAATGCTTTTTTCCACATAGAGTAACACGAGAACAGTCGCCATTTGACCAACTTTTTCACGGAATTTGGCATGTTCCGTTACGTCAGACTGCCCGTTGGTCTCTGCAATGCGCCAGATATCTTCCAGGAGGTGTTGCAGAGAAAGATACTAGGATAATGCAAAGGAGTCAAAAATTATCTTGACGATATCTTACTTTATGGTAAAACCAAAGAAGAACATGACGTAAACCTAGCTGCCGTGTTAACCTGTCTTGATGGACATAACGTAAAAATCAATTCCTCAAAGTGTGTCTTCACAAGTCAATCCGTGAAATTTCTAGGTTTCATTTTGACCCCAACTGGATGGCAGATTGAGCAAGATAAGTTGAGCGCAATCCAAAACTTTCGAGGACCTGAAACTTGTTCGGAGGTAAAAAGCTTTTTGGGGCTTATTACCCTCATCGATAAGTTTATTTTGAACCGTGCAACTAAAACTGAACAACTTCGTGCATTAGCTAATGCGAATATGTTCTACTGGACGTTGAATGAAGAAGAGGAATTTGTATGTTTGAAAAACGGAGCTGTGAATGTTATAAAGAAGTTAGGGTATTTCTGTGCTACGGATAAAACTGAACTATTCGTAGATGCATCTGCAATAGGACTCGGAGCAGTTTTAATTCAGTTCAACAAGGATGACGTACCACGAATCATAGCATGTGCATCTAAATCGTTAACGACTACTGAGCAAAAATATCCTCAAATGCACAAAGAGGCGCTTGCCGTCGTCTGGGGAGTTGAACGGTTCACCTTTTATTTGACAGGTAACAATAATTATAAATTCATTAATACATGCATGTCAAATACTTACTACTATATTCTTACATGTTAGGAATTTCTTTTGTTGTCCGAACGGATTCGGAGGCAAAGTTGTCATCGAATTGGTAAACGAGCTTTATCGCGAGCAGAAGCTTGGTCCTTACGTTTCCAGCTATATAATTTTGCAATAAAAAGAGTACCTGGATCTGATAATATTGCAGGTGTTTTATCAAAGCTGATTAAAGCATCCCAGGAAGCAACACCATTTGAAGACGATGATGAAGGCCATTACTTATTCTTATTGGATGCCGGGTGTATGGACAACACATTAGGAAACATTGAAGTGCATTCGGAACTTGATGAAGAACTCATAAACTTGCGAAAAGCGTTGAAATACGAAAAATTTGCCCGAGAACTATGCCGGTATAAAGCGCAGAAGAAAACGCTGCACTATATTGGATCGTTAATATTCAACGGAGATAAAATCATTTTACCAAGTTCACTGCGAATTGAAGCTCTAAAATCGGCACATGCGGGACAGATAGGAGAAGTCGCGATGAAAAGAATAATGCGGGCGTTGTTTTGGTGGCCAGGCATGGCCACTGAAAGCGAACAATTTGTGAAAAATTGTTCAACTTGTAGTCAGCTAGCAAGAAAAAACCCTCCGATACCACTATCTTCTCGAGAACTTCCAGAGTCACCATGGGAAGTAATTCAGATTGATTTCCTTGAAATTCCTGGATGTGGTTCTTGATTGTCGTGGATATCTATTCACGTTTTCTCTCCGTTGTTGAAATGCGTCGTACGAACACCAAGTGTACCAATGCAGCGCTTTGTGATATTTTCAAGCGTTGGGGCGTTCCTCGAATTATCCAGAGTGACAATGGACCTCCATTCCAAAGTTCTTCTTTCTGTACGTTCTGGGAGGAAAAAGGCGTGAGAGTTAGAAAAGTAGTACCACTTAGCCTACAGTCCAACGGAGCAGTAGAACGACAAAACCAGGGCATTATTAAAGCGGCAGCTGCATCGAAGATCGATGGTTCTAACTGGAGAAGAGCTTTGGAAAAGTACCTACATAATCACAACACACTGGTTCCTCACGCTAGATTAAACGTAACACCCTTTGAATTGATGGTTGGTTGGAAGTTTCGGGGAACTTTTCCTTGTCTGTGGGGAAGTTCATCCAATCACAATTTGGTCCGAATCGATATACTAGAGAATGACGCAGAGGAAAAACTTATCAGCAAGCAACATGCATATAAATCTAGAGGCGCTAAAGCTTCCGATATTGACGTTGGAGATGTTGTTCTAATAAGCCAGCAAAAAAAAGCTAAAACAGATTCGGGGTTTTCATCCGAACGGTATACCGTCGTTGCGAGAGAAGGAGCTAAAGTAAAAAAGGCTTCGTGCATGGAGTTGAGAAGCGACGGTTCTACTTCTAGTGTATTGCAGGATGGCTCAGTAGCTCTTTCAACAGAGTTGGAAAGCAAAGGTCGAGCATTCAGTGACCAGCAGAAGGGCTCGGTAGCTATACCAGCGGGTAATCTATCGACCGGCTTCACCGCATCACCTAAAACAATTAGTCAACAAGTATCATCCGGCACAAATCTTCGTACTCGGATCAATCTGAAGAAACCTGCTAGATACAACAATGAATACATTTATGCCGTCTTTGAGTAAACTGAAGAAAGAAAATAAATACCTTGAGAACTGAACTGTGTATATTGTCGAGGCTAAATCAGATGAATAAATACAAAGAATCATTAAAACTGTTTTAAAAATTTAACAACTAGAGTAGGGGCAGAGAATAATGTAGTAGACATATGGGAGAATGAAATTAGAATCTTTAGGTATTAGCCAAACTGAAATGAGCAAGTTAAACAGGCATCACGGCCATACCATAGAAGATCAACACAGGTAGAGAATGTTTTGAAAAATAAAAACGAGAGAGAGAGGGTGCAATAATTCTACATGTCGGCTTGTACCCGAATTTAGAAAATGTGAGTAATGAGATTGTATGCATGTGTGTATGCAGAAGCAGAAACCGAACCGAAACTATAAGAGAAACGTACGATCGGGTTTTAAATTGAGAGAGGCAGCGAGAACACTCAGAGTGTTTCTTGAGTCGTATGGGGATCGATTTGCAAACGGGAGGAACCGAACTTCAATCTGTTAACAATTGTAGAGGAACACGGTCGTAATATTATTTTACGTCGAGATAAAGATGGCCGAAAAATCCAGCAAGCGTCACGACACAATGTTCCCAGTTTTCCATCTTATTATAATTGTAAACAATGTATTAAAAAGGATAATGTCCTCTGGGTCGTATAATGAAATAATTGATCGCCCCATTGTTTGCGCCCTTAGCGCCACGCAATACGAAAACGCCATTTTTTTGTTTAACCAATGGTGCTCAGCAATAAATCGTCACACACTGTTACATACAATGGCGAAACCGACGCCAACAAATTCCACGAAATCACTCCACTTACCACGGGAGGAAATCTACTTACGGTTGAAAACCTTCTTCCACCGATTCTACCAACCGTAGCTTGAATGCGAAAAAAAACTCGGGCACTTGCTCGCCACAATTGAGTTCCGGGATAATTATGCTCCTATAGTCTCAGGCTTCAAAGTTATCTGTCGCATCTCTGGAGGTCAACGCCATTCTGGTGCGCTGTAATCGATATGAACTTTTTCCCTCGTCACCACTTTTATATGCACATTCAATTGTTGCAAAAACTACTTCAGTCCATGATATGGATAGAATTAGGTCTGCCTGATTTCGAGTCACAAAACAGTCTCCACTATATTTCATGTTTCCATCTCCTAGCAAGCATCATAGGTAGTCGATCGCTTACGAACTTATCGCCCGAAGCTCGGCGAAGTTGACGTTCATTTGAACATCGAATGCGCAGGGTGCGCGTAAGGTATAACACTAGGGTTGCATGTTGATAAGAAGGATATGGGATACAATGTTTTATTCAAAAGCTGAGTGTTTTAAACTCAAAGCGGACTACTTATAAAGAGGAATATCATCCAATTAAAATAATACTTGTTTTTCTTGGCAGATTAAAGATAACACCTGTTGTACGGCTTACGTTCAAGTTCGTTCTGAACTTTTATTTCCAGCTTTGAGTGGTTCATACCAAAATATATCTTCTGTGTGCTTGTTCTTTAGCCCCACCACTATAACTCCTCCCTTAACTACGAAAGAAAATAAAAACTTTCGACAACTTAAACAAATCCGTATCCAAATAATACTGTAACTCGTAGTTAATTTTGCTCAATCAATTATTCGCCAATGAAATGAATTCATAAAAAATAAACATTCCGAAACAAAATCCACTCAGTAGTACCAAAAATCTCTTTTTATCTTCTTCTTATTTAAAATTCTGCTCGATCTTCTGAGTATAGCATTCAGTGAATGCTGAATAGCTTCTGTTCATGAATGAATTTGCCGTATACGAATGAATTTTCAAAATTCAGGTTCTAGTTCAGAGACTTCTTCTTTTACGAGTGTTATGCTGATCATTCCCGCCATGGAAAATAAAACCTAGCGAAATCTGAAAAAAATTATCAGAGATTAGTTTTAGAAATTTAGCCGGTAGCCACCGTCGTTTGTCAGTTTTGTTAGCGTTATTATAATAAATGAGTTCACCGCACTTAAGATTAACAAACTGATTGTGAAAATTGTCAGTTGTGGAGATAGCAGCGGAAAGTGGGTCATCATGTACTATTTTAAAGTTATGCTTGTAAGGAGTGTATCGAAAATAAGCTATCCACAAACTTTCTTTCAAATTATGTTGAAAACCGATATTTTATTCATACAAAAAATTGATCTTTTATTGTACGAGGTTAAACTTGAACATAATGAAGACCGGATGAAATTTAAGTTATTCCTTCACGAATTTTCGAACTTTGGATCGAATGCTCTTCATCAAGTTCCGGACAAGTGTTGCATCGCATTTTTTGGACGCTTGAGCCCAAATTTTTTTGAACTCCTGCATGTTCCCAGCTGCCTTACCAGTCTTCTTGAAGACCCTCTTCACGATTGCCCAGTAACGTTCGATGGGTCGAAGCTGAGGGCAATTTGGTGGATTGATATTTTTCACAACGAAATCTATACCCTTTTCCGCAAGCCAATTGAGAGTGGTTTTGGCATAGTGAGCCGACGCTAAATCCGGCCAAAACAGTGGAGGTGTACTATTCTTCTTATATAAAGGCAACCATCTCTTCTGGAGACACTCAGATCGCTAGATTTCCGGATTTATAGTTCCGGTAGTGTAAAAAATGGTTGACTTCAAACCACAGGAACATATTGCTTGCCATATCAGTACCTTTCGACCAAATTTCTCCACTTGAATCGACCTGTCCGCATCGCCCACATCCTCCCCAACGACGGCAGTAAAGTATTGTGGACCTGGAAGGGTTTTTGAGTCCTCCTTTACATGGGTCTCATCGTCCATCAAAACGCATGCATCCGGACGCTGCAAAAGACGCGAATACAATTTCCGGGCCCTTTTTGCTGCTCGCTTCTTCTGTTCTGCACTTTGTTTCGAGATTTTCTGCTTCTTGTAGGTCTTCAGGTGGTTTCGCCTCTTGATACGCTGGATCATTCCGACACTCGTTCCTGCTTTTTTGGACAAATCACGTATTGACATTGATTTGTTCTTCATGATTAGAGATACCACTTTCTGCTCCAGTTTTGGTTTGGAAGAACCGGGTTTTCTGCCTCTTCCTGGTAGCTCATCCAAAGAATAGTGTTCCCCAAACTTATGAATGATGGTTTTAACACTCGCATGATGAATTCCAAACCGCTTCGCCAATTTTCGCATAGTAATACCTTTCTCACTCAGCCATGTGTCCAGAACCTTAATTTTCACTTCCTTTTCAATACGCGACATTTTGAAAACGCAGAATTTGAACCGCACAAACAAGTAAACAAAAGAAAGCTGACAGTCAAACGCACAGCATGCAGTGTTCAGAGCATAAAAAACCATCACAAATACATGCGTACAACGCAAATGTATGTGGATAGCTTATCTTCGATACACTCCTTAACTGGCCTTGGGATTAATCAAATCCAAAATATTCCTGTTGTTTAGGAGAAAATAAGATATTTGTGAATCCGTGTCCAACCTTTTCACCACTGGATCTAGAAGAAATTTCTTGAAGACATCCTTAACCAAACGAACCATTCGCTCAGCCTGCCAGTTGCTTTGTGGGTGATATGGTGGGCTCTTTGTCACCTTCACCCCTTGTTTTTCAAAAAAATCTCGTTGCATATCCTACATGATTTAACATAACATATCCTGCGATTCTGGCATCACAGGATGGGTTTACACTACCTTTGTCTTCGGGCTCATGTATATTGCTGCTTTTTCAAGTGCATAACGAATCGATAAATCGAGAGTGAGTGAAAAAGTGATAGTTGAATCGATACCGGTGACAAAAGTTAAGTGTATCAGGTGAGAACCAGTGCAAAAAGGTAGTTATCTTCTATTAATTATGTGCTAGAAAAGAAAATAAAACGCGACAAGTGATAGTAGGCTGTTGCATTAAAATCTCGAATAAAACCTTATTCAACTTGGCTTGAATAAGACTTCATTGCAAACTTGGATGCAAGTTTTGCTTGCAAACTTGCATGAAGAACTTTCAAACTTGCTTGGAAAGCTCTCAGACTTGCTAAAAGCCAGCGCATGAATTTTTATTGCGTGAAAGAAATATCATACCAGTGATGCTAGTTTCACTGAAACCAAAGTTATGTCGAAACTGATAACCGCAAATATAAAACTATTTTCATAATTTTTAATTTAAAAAAGAGAAGTTTAGGATGAGCTTGCCTTTATTTAAATCGAGGTCAATCGGCAAAAATGGTAAAGATTCCAATAATCATCAAAAAATAGCCAAAACTCAAAATTTCTACAGTGCATTTCGATACTCTGCAAGAGGCTTTTCTACAAAAAATAGAAAATTAACAAAATGTAGCTACAAGCAAGGTGATTTGTCTCTTGAATGCAAGGATCAAACTACAGCAAACAGGCAAAAAGGTGTAACTGGGTCTCTTACTCCATACTCAAATGCCGAGCTTTTGGCTCTGGCCATTAAAAACATCAATGGGTCTATCGCTCCCCGCCATAGCTAGAAAGAGCGTGCCACCCTTAGCCATGAAACCAACTAAGATTCTGCAGGTGAACCTCCATCATGCAAAAGAAGCATCTGCTGTTATGAGTCGGATGTTTAGAAAAGAGGGGCTGGACGTGGTACTAATTCAAGAGCCATAGACCAATAAAGGACAAATACTTGGTATTCAAACACAGAACTGTAAGCTCCTCTATGATGAAAAGCAGAGTACGCCTAGAACTGCTGTTTTGGTTGATAAAACACTGAATTGCTATCCCATTAAAGAATTCTTCAAACGGGACATTGTTGTGGTCATGGTTGAGGTGCCTAGGAATCAGAGGAAAACTGAAGTTATAGTGGTTTCAACCTATTTTCCGGGTGATGATCCTGAGGTGCCTACTCCTAAAATCGACTCATTTGTCCAGTATGGCAGAGCAAACAACAAGTTATTCATCATTGTCTGTGGTGCCAACGTGCATCATACCGTGTGGGGTAGTACGGATATCAACAGTCATCTAATAATATAGACATGTGCAATAAGGGAAACGTACCTACGTTTTTAAATGCTATTAGACAAGAAGTCTTAGATCTGACATTGTGCAATAGTGCAATTTATGAAAACAGTGCAAATTGGGAAGATTCTAAGGAAACTATATTGTCAGATCATAGACACATTGTGTTTGAATGGAGTGGGGGAAATCGGTCAACTACTTCGTTTATAAATCCTAGAAAAACTAACTATGCACAACATTTGAATTCGGAGTTATTAACAAAAGGTGGAAAGATTGATTCAGTTCAGAAATTGGAATCATTTTCTCAAAAGGATAAGATTTTAAATTCTTTTACCACTAGTTGCCCTCTCAAAAAATCGTCCTCTAACAAGGATGTTTCATGGTGGAACTCTAAATTGGAACGTCTGCGGAAAACGTCTCGTAGATTGTTTAATAAAGCGAAAAGAACCTCAGATTGGGCCCCCTATAGGAGTGCATTTACTGAGTACAATAAAGAAATAAGAAAATCCAATCGAAGATCATTGGTTCTAACGTGTGAAAACATAAGCAATAGTCCGAAAGTCGCAAGACTTTTGAGGGCCCTTGCAAAGTATCATACGATTGAACTTGGAAATCTGAAAAATTAGGATGGAGTTTAACAAAAACTCATAGTGAAACGTTAAAGTTGATTATGGAAACCCATTTTCCAGGATCAGTTTTGTGTGTAGATCCAAACAGTGATGGGTCACTTGTAGGTGAAAAATGTCCAACCCCAAACGTCTGTTGAAACAAAAAACGCCGCAAAAGACTTGGCTGATCAAATCTCACTAGTTTACAGCATAGTAGAACTCGGAAAGCTAATCGTTATTTCTAAAGTGAAATTTTATGCATTTAAAAAAACACAAATTCGAAAGAAATACGCCCCTCTCTCTCTCTCACTCAAACACACACACACACACACACACACACACACACACACACACACACACACACACACACACACACACACACACACACACGCACGCACGCACACAATATTTGGTTTACCTACTGTTCTTTTGTTTGGTAGGATATTCTGGCACCTAATTTTTATAGCTATTGGTAACCCTTCAAAACAAAACAAATTGTGACAGTTCGATGTTCAGTTATAGGAGTGAGAAATATGTGCGCTGCAAAACGGGAATTCAAAGGCAAAAATGATCCACAAAATATTTATTTATTTATTTGTCGTCGTCAATCAATTGTAGACCATTTTAATTACAATAAGTTCTTAACTTAACTTAAACCTAGCAGGCGCGGAAGTATTTTTTCAGTTTTTCTTTCGACATCGTAAAATCTATACTATTGCAATGGTTATTGTAATTAGCCATCATTTGATTAATCGGTCCATATTTTGCATAGTTTGTGCGATAATTATTTGTTGCAAATAACTGTCGATGTCTTAAATGCCTTGTTGGTGTGTAAAAGTTTAATTTTGATAGAATTTCCATTGAATCAACTCTGTGTGAGACTATATTATTTATAAATGACGCCATAGCAAATTCGCGACGCTCTTTTAATGTTTGAATATTGATAAGCATACATCGAGCCTTATAAGATGGTAAAGGAAATACAGTCCATCCTAGCTTTCTTAGTGCGTATAACAAAAATTGCTTTTGTACTGACTCTATTTTTTCTTCATGTGTTATTGTGAATGGAGACCAAACTATGCTACAATATTCTAGTATTGATCTGACATAAGCAATGTATAATGTTTTTATCGTATACGGGTCATGAAAGTTATAGCAGAAACGTTTAATAAATCCTAGCATGTTTTTAGCTCTGTTTATAATTGTGTTATAATGATCAATGAACGTAAGTTTAGAGTCTAAGACAACACCTAAATCCCTAATTCTATCACACTTCTCTACATTCTGATTGCCTAAAGTTATTTGTAAATTAGGTATGTTTCGTTTTCGACTGAAGGTAATTAAGTTACATTTTTTAACATTCAGTTGTAGCAGACTTTTGTTACACCAAGTATGGAACAATAATATCTCATTCTTAAACGCGTTGATGTCCTCTGCATTTTTTATTTCTAAATAAAGTTTCATGTCGTCAGCGTAAATTAAAAATTTTAGTTTCTTAAGAATAAAAGATAAGTCATTTACAAATAGAATGAATAAAAGTGGTCCTAGATGAGAGCCTTGTGGGACTCCCGAAGTGGCATGAATAGGTGTTGATTGGTTTCCTTTAAATCTTACAACTTGATCACGGTTGGTTAGGTATGAATTAAGCCATTTGAGGAGCTTGGGCTGAATTCCCATTTTTTGCAATTTAAATATAAGCATAGGTATATCGACACGGTCAAATGCTTTACTAAAATCTGTGTACAAAACCTCTACATGGTTTCCGTTATCCATTGCTTCCAGAGAATAATTAACGAATTCTAGTAAATTTGTGGTTGTCGAACGACCTTTAAAAAATCCATGCTGATTAGTAGTTATTCTATTTTTGATTTGGTTAAATAATTTATCATTCACAATTGCCTCAAAAAGTTTTGGAATGCAAGAGATCAGGGCTATACCCCGATAATTACGAATATCAGATTTTTTACCAGACTTAAAAATAGGCACTAGAAATGAGCTCTTCCATAATTTTGGAAAATCTCCGGATTCCAGTGACATATTAAAAAGCCAAAACAATGGAGAAGTAAGCTCAGCTGCTAAAGTCTTCATAAACAGAGGAGGGACTCCATCGGGTCCCGAGCCTTTGGATGCATCTAAATGTTTTAGCCCGTCCAGGATTTCATGCACATAGATTTGATTCACGCTTATGTCACTGGAATTTTCAGGATACAACCCAAAGTATTGCCGATCACGATCTGCTTCTGAGTATGTTGTGTATGTTTCTTGAAAAAACTTGGCAAATAAATTGCATACTTCTTCTGTATTATTACTTTCATTATTGTCAAAATACATACGGGATGGAAGATTGTCTGATTTCAATTTGGTATTCACGTAATTAAAAAAGTTTTTTGGAGAAGATTTAATTTTACGTTCAATTTTTGAATTATACTCCTCAAATGCAATATTCATAGCCACGTTAAGTTCATCACAGATGTTCAAATAGCTTTCTAAATTAACGGAACTGTTATGTTTTTTGTAAATTTTATGCGCTTTTTGCTTACGGTTTCTTAAATTTTTAATTTGTTTATTGAACCAAACTGGATCCTTTGAAAATACTCTTTTTCTACGTCTAATAACTGGTACTTCTTCGTGGATAATTGCAAACAACTTAGTATAGAACACTTCAGTTGCATTTTCAACATTATCTTCATTCCTAAATACTGTTTGCCAATCAATTAAGTTTAGTTTGCTTCTTATGTTAGCATAATTAGCTGATTTATAGTCAAGAACTTCCTCGAGTCCGCAATCAGGCGTCTCATTTCCTTGTACAAAAAGAGAATATTCTATTGCTGTGTGAAATACTTCATTTCTCCATATTGGATTCAAAGATTCACTAACACAGAAGTCATCGAAAATATTTGTCAACAGAAAGTCTAAATAACAGTTCTGTTGATTTTTCACATGGTTTATTTGATGAAGTCCCAAATCAGCAATTTTGTCAAATATGAAATTAAGCGTCTCATTTTCCCCAATTATTGGAAGTAGGATGCTTTCATTATCAATGTCAGCAATAAAATCAACATTGCGTTGGTTAAAGTCACCATATATATGTACTTTTACTTCAGGGGGCAAACAAGACACAATTTCTTCGGCATTCGAAAAAAACTTATCATATATTTCCTTACGGGCATTGTTTGGAGGAAAGTACACTGAAACAAACACATGAGTTTCGTCTCTCATCTGCACTTTTGCCCATACATTCTCAAATTCTTTAAATTTTGTGGTAGTAATTATTTCGGAATTGAATTCAGTTGAAATTGCAACTAAAACTCCACCTCCTGACTTTTTTTCTGACCATTGATAATTACGGTCATCTCTATAAACATTATAATTATTACCAAAAACCTCTTCACTTCTTACACTCTCATCCCAACTAGTTTCATTTGCTAGAATCACGGTATAAAAACTACTAAGAACTTTACATTGAATTTCGCTGATCTTAGCAGCGCTTTTCATCCGATTAAAATTTTGACAATATACCGTGATTTCATTCGTGGAATGAGGGTGGGGTGAAGAGCTTAATGGACTTTGACTAATATTCACCTGTCCGAAATTTGTACTGTTTTGAAAAATGCTGTGATCGCCGGGCTGATTATCCGCATCGTCATATCCTTCCTCTGAGAAATTCGTCAGTTGCGTCGAAAACACGAATGATGAGCATGGCACTGGCACGTTTCACATGATGTAGCAGAATTTGAAGAGCAACCAGGGGACGTCCAGTTGGGTTGTCTGCCAGGAGAAGGTCGTGTAACTTCGTCATGAGCCGGGTAGGGATTCAGGATTTCCCCTCTCTGGAACTGTATTGGCCGGTGGGTAGTCGGTGTATCGAATGAGGAGCATCCCGGTGGGTTGGAAAATCTTTCCTTCGCTGCCGCAAGAAGTATTCTGTCCGGTGGTAGTAAGCTGTTATCGCTGTGATCCTTCTTGAAATTAAGAGCTCCGGCGTTGTTGCAGAAATTATTGGTGTACTGGTAGTTGTCTTGCGGATGTCTTGAGTATTGATGGCGATTGTCTTGAAAATTGCTGGGCATACTGGTTTGACTTCTATTGTAATGAGTATTGTTACTGTAGTTGTTGCGCGATTGCTTTTTTCGCCTTCTTGAATTTTCGGCTTGTTTTTGTTGTTTTAAGCGATGCAATTCGCGTTTGTCGTAATCGGTCCAGTCAGTTTTCCATACTTTTCTCGTTCCAAGAAGGCGCCAGCCTGACTGAACCGGGTGAATATTATTGGCATCTTTCAGCTCAACTTCGAGCGAGTCTGCAGAGCCCGATGAGTGGGAAATAATTTTCGACTCAATTGCATTTACGTTAGCTGATAAAGATTTCAGCTCTTCCATTATGTCTGTTCCAAACATCGGATTTTTGAACATAACATTACCAGAAGCTATAAATTCGGTTGTGCTGCTAATGTTTCTAATACGTTCATTTAAAGATTTCAGGTCATTGGTTAAACCTGACGTCATTGATTCCATTAACGATGATAAATTTTCTTTAGATTTATTCATGGCAATATCACAAAGCGATGTTATGTGATTTTTAATGCCAGCAGAACCGCTGCTTTTGATCACCGTCAGCTCTTTTTGTATTTCGTTGAGCATACCCTCAAGGCGGCAGATTCCCTCATTCAAAACAGTAGCATTAATTTGCTTCGTCGCGCGATGGGTAACCTGCGTGTTGCTTTCCACTTTTTCGGCTAGTTCAGCCTGTTGCTTTGTCAGCAATTGAACTTCGAAATTAAGCGTTATTAGGGTTTGGCAGGAGCTGCAACACGGCAGCACATAAGACATAACATCAATTTTTTTTCCTTTTTTCTAAGAGAGTTGCGCTGGACAGATACTCCCACGCAGGCGGCATGAAAGGCACGCGAACAACCTATGCAGGTCCACAATACCGCATCGGCGGTAGAATCGAGCAAGCAAATTTCACAGTTCATGACGAACAAAATGCGCGTAAGCAAAAAACAAAACGTAGGTATGTAAAAAAAAAAAACGCGAAAACACACGTGGCTAGGAACGAAATTAAAACGCGTCCGAACTGATTGACGATCGATTTTGATTTGAAGGGGGGGGGGGGGGTGGGGGGGGGGTGGGGGGGGGGGGGGATTATTCTCCCACCGTTACATATAAAACTTGGACTCTTCAAGAATTTTGCAAAAGCTTTGGAAAAGAATGGACCTGCATTTGAATATCTGAAATCAGTATTCCCAAACATATCGGATGCAAAGATTAAGGAAGGTGTTTTCGTGGGTCCTCAAATAAAAAAATGATTGAGGACAAAAATGTCTTCGCAGTTTTTGCTCCTGATCAGCAAGAAGCGTGGAAATCATTTCGACTGGAATTTTCTTGGAAACACTAAAAGCAACAATCAATATGCAACTAGTGATTTGAAATTGGTTCACTGTTGTAGAACCCCTTGGTCCGAAGTACACCTTGAAGCCAGCACCTAACTATAAATATTTGCGCCTTTGTTTTGATTTGTTGTGTTATTTTGACAGAATATTTGAGAGTGTGTTCGTGTGAGTTCATTATTAGGGGCGTATTATTAAGCTTGGGACCGAGCTTGGGACCGAAGTGCTAGTACTGACTGAGCCAAGAAAAAAATCGTATTTGTTCGGGACCTACTGGTCTTAGAGTTAGTCTATGCTAAAAGTGCGGATCATGTTTTAGTTATTGAGAATTAGCTGGAAAACTATAAGAAAATAGGTAATATTAAATCTAAAAATAACTTATCAAGTAACCCATGTTTCATGTACATAGTTTATAACTTCTTGCTCTTCATGACTATAGGTGTGAACATGTCATTGATAATCCATTTCCTCCACTCACATTTGGATTTCTTCCCACCGAATCTTGGCGACGAAAGTGATGAGCACGGTGAACGATTCCACCAACAAATGAAGCAAATATAACGACGATATCAAGGCTTTTGGGACGAATCAATGCTGGGTGAATACTGTTGGTTTCTAGTTAGAGAAACCAAAACGACGCATAAACGACGAAGCTCAAGTTTGAATCATTTTTAAGTTTTAAAAAACTTAGAGAGAGAGAGAGAGAGAGAGAGAGAGAGAGAGAGAGAGAGATGGGCGTATTTCTATCAAATTTCGGTTTTTTCCCACATTTCTGCACTTTTTCCAAAAACCAGCATAACTCCCTCATTTTTCAACCAATTTTCACAATTGAACCCTAATTTTCTTTTTTCTTTTTTTTTTGACTTTAAGCTACACATTTGTTTTTTGACGTTACTTTGGTATTAATCATATGTTTAGCACAATTTTTTTTTTACAAAACTCCAAAAAAAATTAAAAAAAATTATATATACTTATAAATAGCGTCGAAACTATTACTCCTACAATATTGCAATGTTCAAAAGATCAGTGTTAAAAATGATTCATTGCTTCATTTGATGACAAAATATTTGAAATTGGATCACACGCGTTGGAGATATTCTATTTTAAGTAAATGTGTTTATGTTCATTTATTAAAAAATCAATTTTTATCCATATCTCGAAAACTGTTCTACTTTAATTTTTTTTGACGGCGTTTTTGAATTCTGCATAAAATTTCACATTAGAAACATTAGTCGAATTATAAAGTTCATCACTTTTGATTTATTTTGTAAACTAGTGTCTTTAAGAAAGCCAGGGTAATGCATTGAGTTCTTTTCAGCCTTACAAAGCTGCAGGACCGGACGGATTTTTTCCAGCTATGCTTCAAAACGACGAAGCAGTGTTTATGTTGCCTTTAATTGAGATTTTTAAGGCAAGTTTAAGACTCAACCATATTCCATTTTCATGGACATTAGTAAATGTTATCTTTATACCTAAAATATGAAAGCGAAATATGGCGGTTCCTTAATCATACAGACCCATAAGTCTTTCATCAGTTCTGTTAAAAACTACGAAAAAGGTGTTGAATGATTTTATCAATACAAATTACATGAACAAGCATTCACTATCTGAGTTTCAGTTTACGTAAGTCAACAGTTACGGCGCTCCATACTGTGGTATCGAAGGTAGAAAAAGCTCAATCGGTAAAATAAATAGCACTTTGCTCTATCTTAGATATCGAAGGAGCTTTCGACAACGTTTCCTATTCGTCTATGGCTTTTGCCATTAAGAAACGGAACTTTGACATGAGCATAATTAATTGGGTTCACACCATGCTTGTATAAAGAGAAATCAATTCAAAGCTGGCAAATTCGTCTATTACAGTACGGGCAACGAAAGGTTGTCCACAAGGAGGAGTCCTCTTACCACTAATGTGGTCCTTAGTTGTAGACGATCTTCTAAGAAACTTAGAGGAAAAAGGTTTCGAGGTTGTAGGCTTTGCAGACAATATAGTCATCATAGTGAGAGGAAAGTTTGACAATACCATTTCAGAAAGAATCAATGGACCTTAAAATTTACCCAGTCTTGGTGTATTCAGGAGGGCCTTAGCATAAATCCCTCAAAAGTAGTAATTGCACCTTTCACCAGGAAAAGGAAGTTGAATCTAAAAGGTTTTAAGCTAGGAGGATTGGAAATTAAATGAACAGGTGAAATACCTAGGATGGATGCCTGGATGACCAAACTGAACTGGAATGCTCAGGTTGAGAGTGTGATCGGTAAGGCAACCAGTGCTTTTTGGATATGTTCAAAAACATTTGGCAGAAAATGGGGTTCAGGACCAAAAATGATAATGTGGATTCATGCATCCACAACTTGTCCAAAACTACCGTATGCTTCGCTTCTGTGGTGGCCAAAAACAAAAGAGGCTACTGCATAGAAAAAGCTGACGAAACTTCAACAATTAGTGTACATTGCTATAACGAGAGCGATGCGCAGCACTCCATCAAAATCGTTAGATACATTTTAAATTTGCTGCCTTTGCACGAATACGTGCAATTAGAAGCGGAAAAGAGTTTTTAGCACTCAAACGGTTGAAAACTTTCAAGTCCGAAGACTTAGTCAGTCACTTGAGTATTTCGCAAAACTTTTAAAATGGGCCAGTGATGTATATGAAAGGAGACTGGATGAAACCTGTGGAAAACTATGACATCCCTTACAACATATGTGAGACATCACGTGTAGATTGGGAAGTCGGAGGTCCCACTGTTCGTCATGGTTCCATAAAATTCATTACAGATGGTTCTAAATCATGTAGGAGTAGAAATTGCAGTGGCGATGGGAAACTATCCAACGGTGTGCCAAGCGGAGATTTTTGCTATGATAAAATACGTTAACGTTTGTCTGAAGAGGATATATAGATTTGCAAATATTTTTATTTTTGCAGGCAGCCAAGCGGCACTCAAAGCGTTGGGTAATTATAAATGCACATCTAAACTTGTCTGGGAATGCATTCTTTCACTGCGAAAGGTGTGTCAAACTCCGTAAATTCATTCTGGGTTCCGGGATACTGTGGCATTGAAGATAATGAAAGCGCAGACGAGCTTGCTAAACAAGAATCAAATGCACAGTTTATTGGCCCAGAACCATTCTGCGGTGTATCATACTGTACCATAAAAATGGAACTAAAATCTTGGGAAGAACAATGGGTGATAACCAACTGGTTGGTCACCACAAAGTGTGTTCGATGAGGTTTATAGTTCCAATTGTAATCAGTAAATCAGTAAAAAGCTCGTGGGGCTCAATGAGAGAGTTCTTTGTATATATACTGGCCTAGCTACCGGGCACTGCCCGAGTAGATATCATTTGAAAAACATTGGCCAGGTTGAGAATGATATCTGCCATTTCTGCAACATGGAACGTGAAACCTCGGAATATCTGCTCTGCAGTTGTGATGCTGTATAGAAGTGCAGATGTAAATTTCTTTACAGTGGCTAAATGAAACCTGAAGAAATTTGGACTGCGAATCCTGGAAAGGTGGTGGGTTTTATAAACTCAATTATGCCTGACTGGGAGAAGACGCGTCTTAGGCTGTTCACTTGACGAATGGTGATCAACCTTTAAGATGCGATTAGTAAATCTTTAAGATGCGAATAGTAAACCTTTAAGATGCGAATAGTAAACCACAAAAGTTCAACTCAGTGGACGCAGTGGTTCTGCGCCCCAACACAAACAACAAAAAAACATATCCTGCATATCCTACATGATATAGAACAACATCTTTATTCATTCCAAACCAGTATACAGTTCTCCGGGCCAGCTGTTCTACTCCTGTACCGTTCGCTTATGCCAGAATGATTTCTGTGAAGCATCTTCAACACCTTTGATTTTAGTAAATCCGGAATGATAACTATACAACTGACAAAAATGTTGCATATTAGATCCTGCTAGGTCAAGTGCGCAAAATATCTTAGATCCTGAAAGAGAGGCAAAAAGATCCTGAGGTAATAAGTAGGTGTTTGGCATAATCACCTTATTGATTGAAACCTTACAATCGATGACTAAACTGATGCTTTGATCTTTTTTGATCACAATAACTACCGGTGATGCCCACTCACTTTCAATAGAAGACCTCCTTCAAACCCAACTATTGAAATTGAAAAATCCCCATCAAACACTGTAGGGAACTTACGCTTTATCTCGTTGATAAAATTCTCTTCTCCTAGCTTCTGAAAGTTCGCGTCATTAACTGTTGTTTTCAAAAAAATATGTCTCCATTCTACGTATAAACAATCCAGCCAGGTCCGACCAAATAATGGCACAAAATCGCTGTCACACCGAAGTACAACAAGATAAAGTTACTGCTTTACCCCATCAAATTGAACCACCCCACTCAGTTTTCCCAATACCTTCAATCTATTGCCTTCAATAACGGTCAGCTTTTTGTTACAAGGCAGAAGTTTGATATGTTTAATATTCTTAAACATAGAGTTCTTCCGAAATAACGGTTAATATATAGTTCTACCAAAATCACGGTTTCCAACAAACCACTGTCAATTTCCATAGTCAACCAAAATGTCTACCTAGCAAGCTTCATTCATGTGGTTCACCAAAGATATCATCATACATGGTAAGTCATCGTCATCTGATTTTACCAATCTTTTAAAATTTCCTGGACTTACCGTCTTGAGCTTAGGAGAGCTCAAAAACTTGACATCTGCTTGAACAACACAACAACACAACAGCCGGCGTTGGTGGTGTAGTGGTAAAGCGTGACTGCTACTTGGCACCCCAGTGGGTCTGGGTTCAATCCCAGTCGACGTCGGTGGTTTTTCTGAGGCGAAAAAATCTGGTCACGTCTTCCTTCGGAAGGGAAGTAAAGCCGTTGGTCCCGGTTCATATTCATGAGTCGTTAGGTAGGGTCCAGGTGGTGGAGTCGTCTTCCTGGCGTCGGTGATTGTCACCATGTGAGGAAATAGGCCGACGTAAAATAAAGATTAAAAAAAAAAAAAAAAAACAACAGCACAACATGAAACAAAACTTCCGGGCTTTACTTCTCTTTTTACAGAAAGAACACAAATAAACCGGTTTATCTGAGTCATATATGATATACTTCTTATCCGCGTACCTTCTTTGTTTGTTTCTAGGCGAAAATTATACACTACGAGGGCTACTTCTGCTTCTAGCATGGTATCTTTGTCTTGATCGGGAACGGACCTCTCTTCCATTTTCATTATTGTCTTTCAACACACTACTTCCGATATTGGAGATCTCATGACTCAAAATAAGCTTTTCTGCTCTAGCAGCAGACAAATCATCTTCATCACACAACTTTTTCTGAAGATCCCGGTTATAAACACCTATAACAAGTAGATCTCGCATGGTTCTGTCTTTAAAGGTACCGAACCAACATTGTTCAGCAAGAAGTTTAACCGCTAATACAAAATCTTCGGATTTTTCATTTCTGCCCAGTCTTCTACTTCAAAATTTGTAGGATTGGTCAAATCGTTATATAAGCGCTACAGTAATTTGTTCATATTTTAGGTTTTTTACTGGTTTTTCACCTGGAAATATTTTTTTGATCTCCGATCTGTCTTCTTTGATCTTTGATCTGTCACTCCGTAAACAGCTGAAAATGAAGTTTAATATTTCTCTTCTGACAGATTATTGTTGAGGAAAACAGTTACACTTAGATTTTTTTTTATAGAAAACGGTAAAACTTTACCGGATTCTCAACAGCTGAACGTTCGGTAAATTATCGGTTATTTTTTCGATTACCGAACAAATTTGTAATTCTCCAATGCGATCACCGAATAACCGGTTATTATTTTACAAATAAATCTGTAAATTTTCCAATGATCTGGTTTGTAGTTTTACCGAAAATTTCTGTATTCTTTTTCAAATATTACTTAAATAAAAGTGCTAATTATATTTATCTAATTAAATCTACGTTTAGAGTTATTTTTCGGAATATATGTTTGCCAAAATTTGGATTTCAGATTTTTTTGCGCATATTTTTCATCAAATTCAATTTACAAAAAAACATCAAACAAAAGTATTGCACGCTGTGTATGAACTTGGTGCCAGTCGTGCTTAGCTGTTCCACCCCATTACAGCACCAGTAATGAACAAAAAAAACTACTTGTCGCTGATGGTAGCAGCCGTGTTGAAGATGTAGAACGACTGTACGAACACGCCAAAAGAATATTTAATGTCCTTTTGAATTGTGACCAGTCACTTCGTTTGCTCACACAATCCTTAGTATTTCTACCAACAATGGGTGTAGTTAATGCAAAGAGGAAAAAACAATAGATAAATAGCAAGCTAAATAGGACCTAAAAGTAAATTAAATAAGAAAACATAAATGCTATGAAACGTATTAATCATGCCTATAAATTAATTAATAAATTCTTAAACTACCATAAACTATTTAAATTAGATACCATGCCAAATAAAAGCTTGTAGCTAAATTACGACCAATGTTAGTATCCAAGAACAACACACTGAATAGATGATGTAATCAGCCTGCACAACACAACACAACACACCAACAACACCCCTTCGAACTGGTATCCTTGGTAGCAGTACTGCCCGATGCTCTCGACTCCCAACACAAAATGCTACCTAGGAAAAAAGGCCTGTTCGCCGGTTCCTGAGTCTTGCATGTGAGGAGACGCGTTCAGATGCTTGAGCACCAGCAATTGACCGACACCATACCTCACGAAGAAAACCCCAAAAGTTCAATAAAATTGTGAAGAAAATTCTATTCTTGGTGATTGGTTAGCCATCACCCGTTCGCAAAACGAGCAATCACCTACGGATCGTATCCAAATCGATCGACACCCACTTGATTGGTATTAAGTGGCGGCAAAGGCGCGCAAACGGCAACGATATCCCTCACAGATCGGCGTAATCGACGCATCTACGGCACAATCGGGGCAATCGGCACGATTAGAGGCAAGGTGGTTATTAGCTAAATTGCGTGGGTGGCTCAAACATCCATCACCGAATCGGCGTACTCGACACATTGCAATCGGGGCAATAGGCACGATTGGCGTGGAAAATATTGGAGCAAGTAGGCGACGGAGCATGGAAACCTCGTGTGGACCAAGTTAACCAGCGTTCATCGACGGGCCCAACACTGACACCACACACCATAACCGTGAGTAGAGTGTATCGGTAGAGATTTAGAAAGGGCTGTTAGGGACTGTTAGGACAAAACTTTAATAAAACGCCGTAAACATAAATAATTGATATCTACGGTTTTTCCTCTTACTTGGAAGCCTCGGTATGAAAGAGCCGACCCAGAGTGTGGTTAGAGTCACTTAAGGGCTGAGCGGGCGTAACTAAGCTAGCGGCACCACCAGATCGGCGTAATCGACGCATCTGCGGCACAATCGGAGGCAAGGTGGTGATCAGCGAAATTGCGTGAGCGGCGCAAACATTCCACGGGAAAAGAATAGAGTTGAAAAAAAAGTTGTCCGATTTTGCTCAAAATCGCTTGGTATGTTCTTCATCGAAAATAATAAGACCCGTATTTTTTTATTTTTTTATTAGGATGACCATGGTCGATATAGGGTTACCAGAAAAATCGACATTTTTCAAATTTTTTTATTTAAAAAAAATCATAACTTCTGAACCACTTGGTCGATTTGCAATGTCTTTGTATGAATAGAAAGCTCATTATTTCTAGATTTTATTAAAAATATTAATGTACTTAAATTTGCTAAAATGGTCAAAGTATTTGTTTTTTTAATGATTTTCGAAATGTTGGACCAAAACGACTATTTATTTTTATATTTTTTTATCAAAATTCCAAATTTTTTACATAACATATCAAAAAATCTTAAATGTTCATCGAGCCGTTTTTGAGTTATATTTTTTTGAAAATTTCAAGTTTTTTTCCCATACACACATGAAATGAGCATCATTTTCCATCAATTCAAAATAACTGCGGGAATTATTTCATTGTAGTTATTATATTTTAAATCAAAAGTAGCTGAACATATATTCAACGAAACTAAATGTAGCGGAAAGCATAGCAATCCACAAACAAAATCCCAAAAACTTGCTTAGCAAGGGTCAAGGAAACGGATATTCGTGGCTGTTTAAATTTATACCTTCATCACAAAAACAACTAACTAAACAACACAACACCAATTTGACTACCTTCAAACGAAGTAATAATGAATAACCTTGTTGGTATCAAACAACATTTTAGGTAACAAACAAACACATAAACACACTCAAGTACCTCCCCTACCTCACACACTGCGGTACCAACAAACCTACTATAAATACTAGACCTACTGTGATGTTCCCTTCAAGTCGAGCACTCGAAGTCTGTAAGTAAGCTTCCAGTAGAATTAAAAGGAATTTGCTCGCGTGTACTAGCAAAAATTTGAGAAAAGTGTTTCAATGTTTTATTTTTTATTTTTAAAAAGTGATCAAATGAAAAGTTAATCTTCAACGTTTAAAACAATGAAGCACGAATGCTCAAATTGCCATGTTTGGAGTAATAGTTACAAGAAAGTTACTCCTAAACTATATGGTTATGCAGCGGAAAGGAGAATACAATTGGATAAAAGCTGTTCCTACATTTGTAATACCTGCTATTGCAGACTTTATCGCTTTATCAAGAAAGAAAACGAGCCAGCAACTCCAAGTGCAGTTAATCTAGAATGTGGAAATCAAGAACTCACCGTTTCTGAACCATCGAAACTTGATGATCTCGCCGTTGCCGGACCATCAGCCACCACTAATTTCGCCGTGGCCGGACCATCTAGAGTGAACAATTTCGCCGCACCAGCAAACATCAATAATCGATCCCAATGCCGCTAGATCATCGGAAATTGACGCTGTTCCTAGTGTTGGTAAGTAGAATAATCTCTTCTTTTTGTTTATTCAGACGTCATGATTTGATACGTTATACAAGTTGTACTCGATTATTCAGAAAATTTTAAAAAAATATCAGTTCCGTATAATCTTACCTAATCCGACCTGGTAGCTCAATTTGTAGAGCAGTTGCCTATCATACTTCAAATAATCGAATACAATCTGTATTACATTATACAAATAAAATTGTTCCTAACTAATTGTGATATTTTTCCATCTTGTTTTCAGAATCTTTGTTTTCTTTGGAATCAACGAGTGCTGAATCAATTGGTAGCGCTGTCCCGGAGACGGACAGGAAATTCTTCAACAGATGAAGGCAAAATTTGATGAAACATCTGACAGAAACGATCGATATAGGATTCTAACTTCTCTCCCCAAATCCTGGACTGCATACAAAATTATGCAAGAATTCGGTGTTTCGCAACGAACTGCTCAACGTGCAAAGGAATTACAGATTGAAAAAGGTTTTATGAGCACACCGGAGACCAGAGTAAATATGTTATCTTTGAGCGATGATACTCTAACTGTAGTTAGGGACTTTTATAATAGTGACGAGATAAGCAGAGCATGTCCTGGGAAAAGGGATTTTGTTATTGAAAATATGGCAGAAGAAAAAGTGCATGTTCAGCGCAGGTTACTTTTATGTAACCTTCGTGAAATTTATTTGATTTTCAAAGAGCAATATCCTACTTTTAAAATTGGATTTTCAATGTTTTCCAACAGCCGCCCAAAAAAATGTATTCTGGCTGGTTCAAGTGGAACGCATACTGTCTGCGTATGCATTTATCATCAGAATGTTAAATTAATGTTTAAAACCCTTAAGGATAAGAAACTTATTCCTAACCATTTAAAAACGTATCATGACTTGTTTTTTAAAATACTATGTGAAAATCCTACAGAAAAATGTTGGTTGAACGCCTGTGATCATTGCCTGGGTACGCAGACACTGGAGAATGACCTGATGAATTTTCTTGAAAATATCGATTCCTTAGAATTTAAGCAATGGAAGCAAACAGATCGTTGTCATCTAAATTCAATGCGAATGGATGCAGAAGAGTTTGTGGAAACATTTTTAGAAAAATTAAGCGAATTATCTCCGCATAATTTTATTGCAGAGCAACAAGGTAACTACTTAAAACAACTAAAAATTAATTTGGAACCAACTGACTGCATTATAATTGCTGACTTCTCTGAAAATTACTCTTTTGTTATTCAGGACGCTATACAAGGTTTTCATTGGGCAAACGCTCAATGCACAATCCATCCTTTTGCCATATATTATAAGGATGAAGCACAAAATTTAAAGTTTACAAGCTTTATAGCAATCGCAGAATTTACTAAACATAACCATGTTGCCGTTCGGCTGTTTATAACAAATTGTGTGAATTTCATTAAAAAAAACCAACCCAACTTAAAAAATTTTTTTTTTTTCTGATGGATCAGGCAGTCACAGGGCTGGTAGCGGATTTGTGGATAAATAATAGTGACTTTAGTGACTAAAATAATAAAAATAGTGACCAAATAGTGACTAAAAAGTGATTTCCCAATTTTAGTATTTTTTCAATCTTTTATAGATTTGTTGTTAAAGTACAGTAAAAATGAACAAAGTGATGAGCTCCGTTTGCAAAAATGAATAATACTGCAGCACTTTTTGGTTTTTTTCTTCTAAAAAAGCCTGTAATCAAGCGACTTTTTTTCCTCCACGACCTCCTGCCCTTGGTCCGCAGCTCGTTTTTGCGAAGACGGGTCTATACGCACGGTTGAAACACCTTCCAGCATGGCCTGTGCTAGAATAACTTCGGACATATCTTGTTTCTCAATTTCTTTTTTGAGCCGTTGCTATGTGAAGCTGTTTTCACTACCTTAATCACCTGAGGGTATTTAGGCTCACCTACAGCCGTTTTCTTAGTAAAACAAACACTGGTTCCAAGACTCCTTAATTCTGTACTCTGTACTCAAGGTCAGCACCTAGCATTTTAACAAGTTCCATTCGTCAATAAGAAGATCATAGTTGACCTGAATCGAAAGAAATTTGGCGATTTTCACAACGTACTTGGAGCTTTCACTGTATGCAATGGCAATATTATATAAACGAGTTCTGCAAACCAGACTTTAGACGTAGGACTACGTCTTTGTTTTCTATACTGGGGTACAATTTAAAAACAATCGCATTGTGACCGTCACGAAAAGTGGTCAGGTTTTGAGCATTAATATCTCAGTCAGTTCTCAAAATATTTTCAAAATTTTGTCACCAATCGATCGAAAATATTTCTACGCATCAATTTCAAAAGAAAACAATGCTGATTTCTGGCTACATACTACTGAAAAAATTAATAAATGTTAAGCTTTGTCTTAAAAAGTCTCTTCTTCAGGCCTAAGGGGCATAATGGCTGTATCACAGAGACTGAATAAAAGTGCAGTCTGTTTTTGGAAAATTTGTTTTCCATAAACTCTTCTATCTGGAAAATATTCAAAAAAAAAACATATGAGTTTAAGGCCAAATTGACGACCTAGAACATCCTGAATATGAAGACGTTCAGGAAGAAAAAATAAATGCCTAACTAATAGTGTTAATCGTTGTTTTAGAATATTGTACTATACATATGTATTATTAAATTCTCGTTGATAAACGTTAAATAGTTTTGTATCTTTCTGGGATGTTCTAGGTCATGCAAAATGTACTTGAGTTCAGAATTTCAGATCTACAGTTGTAACAATAGCTTTTCGGGCTATATAAGGTTACGATATGTATTCAAACATATTGAATGAACCTTTTGGAAAGGTCAACAGTCATTATTTGATAACTGTGTGATGTTCTAGGTCATCCAAACTGTTCTTGAGTTCATAACTTAAGATTTACAATAGTAACTTTAGCGTTTTGGGCTATACAATGTTACGCGACGTATTCAACCGTATTTAGTGAATATTTTCGAACGTAAAAAGCATCATGAGAGGAACGGGATGATCTAGGTCATCCAAAAGGTCTTTCAGAACATAAGATCTACAGTTGTAACAGTAGGTGTTTGGAGTGTGTAAAGGGACAATATGTATTTAACAATATTGATTGAAGAATCTGGAAGGCCAACAGGCATAATGCGACGATCTTGGGATATTCTAGGTAAACTGTCCTTAAGTTCAAAACATAAGATCTACAGCTGTAACAGTTGTGTTTTGAGCTAAGGCTTGCTTCATATAGAATTGGAACAAACTTTTGCTCATATTGTGGCGCTCCTGGTGGACGGATTTGGAAGTTCTTGGCGCCCACGTGTCGGGAATTTTGTCAGCTTCACGTATGTATTTTTGACATTCCGCAAATCGACTGTACTTTGTAAACAATCAACATGGAAGCCGAAAGAAGGGAAAAAATTGTGCACAGTTATTTGGAAAATCAATTGTGGTCTGCATCTAGGCTAGCTAAACAGCTGAAATTGCCCCGAAATACCGTATGGCGCGTTATCAAACGGTATAACGAAACATTGACGACGATTCGGAAGCCTCAAGCCAATCGTCGGAGTGGAACTGTCGACCGGAAACTGCGTGGTAAGATTTTGAAGACGATTAAGAGGAATCCCAATCTGTCGGACCGTGATTTGGCCAGAAAATTCGGTGCTGCCCATAGTACCGTGAGGAGAACTCGACTCCGGGAAGGAATCAAGTCGTATCGAGCTAGCAAACAGCCAAATCGGACCATAAAACAGAATAGTGTGGCCAAAATCCGTGCTCGGAAGCTATACGACCAGGTGCTGACCAAGTTCGACGGGTGTCTTCTGATGGACGATGAAACCTATGTCAAGGCTGACTTCGGGCTAATCCCAGGTCAAGGTCCAGGTTGTTCCGAAAAACCTTAACCCACCCAACTGCCCCCAGTTCCACCCTATTGAGAAATACTGGGCAATTATGAAGAGGAGACTCAAGGCAAAGCGAAAGGTTGTCATAGACATCAATCAGATGAAGACCTGGTGGAATAAGATAGCTAAAACGGTGGACGAAGAAGGTGTGCGCCGCCTAATGAGCCGTGTTACAGGAAAAATTCGAGAATTCCTTCGAAACCGTGACGAATAATTTTATCCGTATTTTTTCTTAAAAGTATGAAGAAAACGCTACATTTGTATAAAAAAAGATCTTGAATTCAATAATAAATAACTGAAATACAGGCAATTGTTTTTGTTCCAATTCTATATAAAGCAAGCTTTATATATGTTGACCATCTGTATTCAAACATATTCAACGAATCTTTTGGAAGGTCAACAGTCATTATTTTATAACTTTAAGATCCTCTAAGTAATCCAAACCGTCCTTGAGCTCAGAACTTAAAATATACGTTAGTTACAGTAGTTTTCTGGGCTATACAAAGCTACGATAAATATTAAAACATGTTCAATGAATATTCTGAAACGTCCACAGACATCATAGGATAACCTTGTTAGTTTCATTTCATTCAAACTATCTTTCAAAACTTAAGATCGACAATTGTAACAATAGCTTTATGGGTTACACAAAGTTAAGTTAGTTTGTTTAGCATAGAATATCCCAAGATTATCTCATAATGTCATTTGGTCTTCCGGGACATTCACTGAATATGTTTGAATATATATCATAACATTATATAGCGGATGAAGCTACTGTTGTTACAACTGTAGATCTTAAATTCTGATCTTCTGGGCAGTTTGGACGACCCAGCACATCTCAAAAAAATATTTCCTACTTGTTTCAATAATTTCTACGTTATTGAGCACCAAATCAATCAGAATTCACCAAATTTCCTGCATAAATTAGGCCTGAAAGGGTTAATGCAAAGAACACTGCATTGTACCATCTAAATGCCTTACATTTAGTGGTCCTACGTCATCATTCCGAACAACCCAACAGGGCTGTATACCTTGTAGTTTTTGATTACGTGGTTACCAGCAGCAACGTAATGCCTAATTGCATTGTTTAAAAAGTGGAGTTTGTCGATCTCCTTTAATTTGACCAGCTCTGCCATTGCTTCATCCCCAACATAAACTTTTTCCGCAGGTATCAAGTTGTCAATATTGTCGAAAAAGTCCTCTGAAAGTGAAATATTAACGGGCCACACATTGGGCTTACAAACTCGACGGACGATGGTTGGCACCAATTATTCCAGATCAGCATACTTTAGATGTATAAGTTGTTCTTCCCTCTAGGATAAACCTTAGAAAATTTCATTGAAATAGATCAGTATGCTTATCAATAGCTCGTAAACTTTATCAAATTTTTTAAGATCACATTCTACTCAACAAGTTTTACAACTTTTCCAAAAAATATTCAGTTTAACAGCAGTCAAGCAAAGTCAGCATAAACTTAATTAATTGTTTAATAATGATTTTTTTTAAATCTACTGTATCATAAACTACGAATATTTGTCTCAGAAATTTCCTAGAAAAATATTAAATATTAATAGACGAGTTTTAATGGAACTTTGAAATCATAACGCTTTTATAAGCTGGTCGACTTGCACTGTATCCCGGTTTCACCTATGATCGAATTGAGTTCGCTTGACTTCCCGACACGAACAATCAAATCTAGATTTAGAACTACTAAGTGAGTAATCGAAAATAAGTCCTTTATATGATTTACAATTCGTTCCCACCTTCCTCGACTATGTGAATACCAAAAGAGTAGTCTGCTTTTGAAAAATTTGAATCTAACAAAATATTTCTGAAAAATAGTAAATGTAAATAAAAAAATGACTTGATTCTTTTATGTAGGTTCTTCATTGGACATTTTATTTGCATATTGGATAAACGTTTTAAGTTTTTTGCTCCTATCCTGTTCGATTCGTCATGGGGTTCTCTTGGTTTATATGCACAGATAAAAAGAAACATTGAAATTTCTGCGTTATCTAATGCACATAAAGGGAATGCTAGATTTGTCAGCAAATAATGGGATATTTCGTGTTATGTTAAGCCACATAACGCCTGAATCTAGCCTGTTGTATGAAAGTTTGCGAACATTGTTGTAGGGCGCATGAAAGATTGCAAACAATTTCGTTGTTTACGCTTCCTTTGGCTTAGAATTAAACGAGGGGAAATTTTACGCGCTTGTTAAAATTCATTACTTTTTTCTGTGTGTATAGAAATATGAAAAAATATTATGAAATAGCTGGAAAATTGTAAAAATAATGAAAGATAATGTAATATAGGACCACGTGCGTCGCGAAAATAGTGACTTTAGTGACCATTTTCCGAAAAATAGTGACTTTAGTGACTTTTGGATGCAAATAGTGACTTTTTAGTGACTAGACTCAAAATAGTGACTAAGTCACTAAAAAGTGACCTGCTACCAGCCCTGCAGTCAATACAAAAATAAGATGACTGCTTTCAATTTGTGCCACATGTACAAGGACTTCGGTCTTAATGCAGAGTGGAACTTTTTTGCCACTTGCCATGGAAAAGGGCCTTGTGACGCTTTAGGAGGTGTTCTAAAGCGAAACGCTTCAAAAGCAAGTTTACAAGGCCATCATATTACAACTGCATACGAACTTTACTCTTGGGCTGTTTCGAAAGTAGATTCCAATATATATTACGAGTTTTTCTCGGAAAAAGATTACAATGCAATGGAAAAGAAAATAAAGAATCGTTATACTCGTGTAAAACAAATCTCTGGGACACAATCGTTTCATTACTTTCAGCCACAAAGTGAAAATTACATTATCGTGAAACGGTTTTCGTTTTCAAATGAAGAAAAGTGCGTTAAATTGTAAGAATTTTGCTATGTAATATTTTTTTTGATGAATTATGCAAAATCAAAATCATTAAATAATCAAATTAAATGCTGAGTTTTAATTGAAGGTAATCTGAGAAAACCCTTGCTTGTAGTCTAAAGCTTTGAGATTTGAGCTTCAATTCCTTAATATAGCGGAGCCTGGTCCAATCCCGATCCTGTGGCCAATTCCGACCTCCCAAGATTCTCTCAGACAGCGCTTGTTGCCAAATTTGGAAAATGATGCTCATTCCATGTGTGTATGGGCAAAAAACTTGAAATTTTCAAAAAAATTAAACTCAAAAACGGCTCGATGAACATTTGAGATTTTTTGATATGTTATGTAAAAATTTTTTAATTTTGATAAAAAAAATAAAAATAAATAGTCATTGTGGTTCAACGTTTCGAAAATCATAAAAAAAAACAAATACTTTGACCATTTTAGCAAATTTAAGTACATTAATTATTTTAATTAATATTTTTAATAAAAACAAGAAATAATGAGCTTTCTATTCATAGAAAGACATTGCAAATCGACCCAGTGGTTCAGAAGTTATGATTTTTCAAAAATATTTTTTTTTGAAAAGTGTCGATTTTTCTGGTAACCCTATATCGAACATGGTCATCCTAATAAAAAAATAAAAAAATACGGGTCTTATTATTTTCGATGAAGAACATACCAAGCGATTTTGAGCAAAATCGGACAAATTTTTTTTTCAACTCTATTTTTTTCCCGTGGAATCGCTGTATATATATATATTTTATTACTATTTATGTATATTTTTTACACGGTTTTATTTTACGACGATTTTTAAAATAACGCGGTTTTTTTTTAACAATTTTCAAAACAACGTGGTTTTTTAACGACGATTTTTTAAATAACGCGGTTAAAGAGCCAAAAAAGCCTGAGTGTTTTCTGAGAATGTACATACAATGAAAAAATCAAAAAACGCGAAAAACATTATTGGATACTTGGTGTGTCATGAATAAGATTAGTTTCCTCGGTGTTCAGTTAACCTACGCCTTTAATGGTATGCTGTGGAGGGATTGTTCACATATTATGCAACCGTCGACACCATTGTGGAAAGCAAGATAGCGACTTCCGATCTGTGAAAAGCCGCCGAATATCCTACAATATGGGTATTTTTGGAACGGGGACAACTTGTAGAGGCCGGAAATCGATGTCCAACGCAATTTTGGAATCCAACATGGCGACTTTCGGCAAGAAAAATTTTCAAATAGTCTACAATATGGATATTCTCGGAACGAAGAGACGTGTAGAGGCCGGAAATCGATGTTCGACGCCATTTTGGAAACCAAGATGGTAAGTTTCGGTTTGTGAAAAGCTGCAAAACATTCTACAATATGGGTATTTCAGAAGGGACGACGTGTAAAAGTCGGAAATCTATGTCCGACGCCATTTTGGAATCCAAGATGGCGACTTCCGGTTTATGAAAAATTGTAAAATAGTCTACAATATGGATATTCTCGGAACGAAGAGACGTGTAAAGGCCTGAAATCGATGTCCAAGATGGCGACTTCAGTTTTATGAAAAATTGTCAAACATTCTACAATATGGGTATTTCGGAAGGGACGACGTGTAGGTCGGATATCGATGTCTGACGCGATTTTGGAAACCAAAAAAAACGACATACGGTTTGCGAAAAACCGATTCTAAAACCATTAAATAGCGTCTTATGGGATCGTGATATCTTTCAGTCAGCAGTAGTTGCGCTCGGTCCAGTGGTTGGTGAGAAACAATGGTTACACAATTTTTAGCCCCACACACACACACACACACACACACACACACACACACACACACACACACACAAACACGCGCGCGCACCCACACACCCACGCACACACACGCACACACACACACACACACACACACACACACACACACACACACACACACACACACACACACACACACACACACACACACATCGGTATGATTTTTAGCCTAACTGGTTTATTCTGTTAGAAGTTCGAGCAGTTTTAGCTACATGCCTCATTCTGGAGTCTCCGTTTTCAAATTGCAACTTCTTCTAGTACAATGAATCAATCTTACTTCAAATTAGTTTGGTTTCATCAGAATTTGTTCAGCACAAAAAAGGTTACAACAAAAATCATGATGTGATACACTGTTTTAGATATGAATTTGCTCTTTTCATTGAAGTTGGCCTGAACATCGAAGGTGCACTATTTATATTTGAATTCTCCCTGTTGGTACATGCGTGAGCAAAACAGGTATTCTGGTTATCAATTCCATCAAATAAGTGGACCATAAGTTGCCACAAATATGAAAATTGCGCTTTATGTCTTTTCCTTTAGTTGAGTATAACACCTGATGTTGATGCCTTGATATAAACATTCTACGACGTAGCAGAATATGTAATTCTTTCATCATTGGTCAAATATTGTTACCTCACATGCAGGTCTACAGGACCGTCTCACCATCGACAAGGTGAAACATTCCGGTGGTCTGTATCTATATGTCCGCTAATTTTGCACTGCCTTGACTTTAAATAGAAAACGTTTCATGTGCTTTGTCAAAGTATTCTATTTAAGCTTTTACAGGTGCAACACAACTAATTGTAACCGAAAATTGTGAGTACCCGAGCAGGCGAAAATAATATCTGAATACCTAATTTTGATCTTGATAACTTGCCTTGGTATTTAAGAGCACAGCATAAGTGGTAAAATACCTATGCAAAAAAACTAAGAATTGTAAGCAAAATATCTCTCGAAAAACATAGTCATAAAGTTATTTGGGATTCCTGGGGATACTTGAGAGGTACAATTCTGGTATTGTCTTACCTCAATTAGATATTCGTTTAACATTGTGCGAACATTTATATGGCATTATCCTCAGGTATTTTACCTCTTATGCTGTGCTATTAAATAACAAGGCCTGCTATCGGGTTATTCGTTCCTGCTCGGGTTAGCATTTTAGTTTAACAACGATAATACAAGATACATGAGGATCGAAGCATGTGGTGTTTAGAATTGGTTATATTTTGGTTTTGCTGCTGCGTAAATAAAACTTAATATAATGGCCAGTTCTGAGAAAAATGAATTGAAAACTATCGTATTGATATTTCGTGTGTGTTTTTGTGTATGTGTGTGTGTGTGGGGGGGGGGGGGGGGGGGTTGGAGTACACCGATGTGAGTGTGTCTTTCTTCCTTCAGAATCAATTGATCATCACATCTGTGCTAATGCATGATTACTCTGTGTAAGAAGCTTTTATTTACTTTAGTAGTTTAATCGCACAGAAAAAAATAATTAATTTTTACAAGCGCGTAAAATTTCCCCTCGTTTAATTCCAAGCCAAAGGAGGCGTAAACAACGAAATTTTTTGCAATCTTTCATGTGCCATACAACTATGTTTGCAATCTTTCATACAACAGGCTACACTCAGGCGTTATCTGCCTTAAAATTACGTGAAATATCCCATTAATTTCTGCCAAATCTAGCATTCCCTTCATGTGCATTAGATAATGCAGAAAATTCAATGTTTCTTTTTATCTGTGCGTATATAGCTACCACGTTCTACTTTAAAACGACTGTGTGAACCTTATTTTCATAAAACATTAGATGTTAACGTTTATTTTCTTTAAAAAAAGACAACTGCTGCTAGAGGCACTGCCATCTTGGTTCCAGTGCCAGTTCTCAAGAGATTAATTGTCCGCCAATAGCAGGAAGAAATTGACATACATTATCATTAAATGTTAGATTTGGTATGGAAGGCTCACGGTAAGATCTCACAGCTACATATTGCGTTGCATAACTGTACGGATAAGATCATAGGGACTGTTCATAAACCACGTAGACCAAAATTTGACATTTTTAACCCCCCCCCCCCCTCGTAGACTTTAGTAGACTTTTGCCAACCCCCCCCCCCCCCCCTGCTTAAAGTCTACGTAGACTTTATCAAAAAAAAAATTTAATATGTGTGGAAAATTTTCTACAATATGTTTGAGGAACGAATTATGAAATGAAACTCAAACAATCAGGAAATAACGTTATTCGTTCTTATTTTATTTCATAAAAATTGCAAAAATGAAAAAAACAATCAATTATGCAAATGCTTAAGGTGCTCAAACCATAGCAGCTTGAACCAGTTGTTAAAGCTCGTCAGTGGAAGTTCTGGTGGGATAGTTTTTGGATTTTAAGTCCAATGATTTCGACGAAACGTGATTCTATCCAAAGAACTTCCGTAGCTCCGTTCACGTCGACCTCACAAAGAATTTCTTCCTAGCGTTGCTGCAGAATCTTGGGTGGCCTTATTTTCTTACACAAAATATCTGCCTTGTGGATGCTTTTACGGTTACGATCTGCATTCACTTTTATCTCAAAAAACAGTCCACAATTAGAGCAAATGCGGTTGTTTTTGCTTTTACCTTACATGCCAAATAAAATTTATATTCTTTGAAAGTTTTCCAAAACAAGTTAACGTCTTCTCAGGCCTCTTCATGTATTTTCTGCTTTTTCCCACTCAGCGCTATAGCATTGCTTGAACACGTCGTTTTCCGTTACTTCAGCGTTTGACAGGTAATCATAACCGGATATAACTAAGCCCCTCTTCTAAATGTATGTCAAATGGGAGCATGTCAACAATCAAATGTCATCTCATTTACGTATACATGAAAATACTAAATGGTATTTTCATAATAAGCTTACTATTGATTGGGTGCCTTGCATTCGCTCTCTCGATATTGTTAAAAAAAAAAAACACAACCAACACGCTCTACACGGCCAGCCACTTTAAATCAGTTTTGACTCACTTTCGTCAAAAATGGAGACACTTAAATTTAAGTAAATGTAATTGGGACTGACAAGTCGACAAATCAAAAACATGGACTCAAACCAGATGGATGTTTTTGATTTGTAGACTTGTCTATCCCTGTTACATTTACTCAGATTTGAGTGACTCCACTTTTGATGCAAGTGAGTCAAAAACGACTCAAAACTGAGTTAAAATGGATGGCCGTGTAGTTACTTTCTCTTTTTGTATCTTTTATCCTTTCGAAAAGATAGTTAGAGACAGTAATTTTAGCATGTAAGAGCATCTCCAGGAGTGTAGTAGTTCTAGATTCATTTTATATGTCAGTTATACATTTTTCTCTTGGGAAAATATATAACAAACATACCCTCTCTTCAGCAGCAGTTCCAAATGTTGTTCTAAACGTAAAGACTTGAATGTGTGTATGATTCTCAAAACTTCTGTGGGCATATTCTCAGAATTCCTTAGGAATCCTCAAATTACTTACTTAGTAATTCCTCTCAGCACTTCTTTGGAATTTCCCTCAGAATTACTATCCCCTTCGAATTTCTCTAGAAATCTCAGAAATCGTCTGGAATTTTCCTCAGAATTCCCTAAGAATATTTTTTTTGAATTCCACTAGAATTCTTCTCAGAATTCAGTTGCAATTCTTCATAGGATTTTTTCTGGAATTCTCCCTTTAATTCATTCGAAGTTCTTCTTAGAATCCCTCTGGAGTTCTCTTCAGAGTTTTTCTGCAATTCTCATCAGAATTCCTGTGAAATTAATCATGGAATTACACTGAAATCCTCAAAATTCCACTCAAACTGTCTTCAGAAGTCCTGCGGAATTCTCCAGAAGCTCACTTTCTCAGGAATTCTTACTAGAATTTCCCTAGTATTCTCCTCAGGATTCTTCTTAAATTCTCATAAGAATTCCTCTAGAATTCCTTTCAAAATTCCGCTGGAATTTCTCCAGTATTCCTCTGGAATTTTCCCTCATAATTTCTTTGGGATTCCTCTCAAAACTTCTGTGGAATTCCCCTTAATATTCGTCTAAATCATTTTCGGTTCTATACCTAATTTAAAAAATTCCAAATTATGGAGAAATTTTCGAAAAAAAATTGAAAAACAAAGAAATAGGGATATGATGGTCAGCGAGTTCAGACTTGTTGCTGCAACTTGAAATTATTAACGAAAAAGTAGAACGTTTACAAGATTCAAACAGATGCACGATCGGACGTTGATTCAAAGTTTGACGATTGACTTGATTCCATAGACACTACCACAATGACAAAAAATATATAACTTGGATGAAACGCGTTTCAAATTTGAACAAAAATAGAACAACGTAGTATTCCAGTTTTAAAGTTTAACATGAAACTGTTCGAAATTATCCAACTAGAACGCCTTGCTGAAGTTGCCTTTGTTATAAATCCAGTTCTATTTTGTAACGACCATACACTCCTGGAGATGCCCTAACATTAAACCCCGTTCACATTACCCTAGTAGCACACTTGACTCAATGACATCACAATCAAGTTTCTGTAACTAATTATGATGGTTTGGTGTTGCTTGGGTACAACCTACATTACGTGATATAGAGTGATATCAAATGCCATGCAAATTATTTCCAATGAAAACTAGATGTATAGATGCTACTATCAAGATAGTCTATTTTACGTATTATAAGTTGTAGTGTGAACGGGATGTTATGCTAAATTCCTTAATTAGATGCCATATTATACTGATTTGATATATTTCTTCATTTTTTTCAAATTACATGGCTTGAAATCTGAGTGCAGTGCAGCACACAGATTGTTAACAATCTCCATCACGGAATCGCAGTAGTTTTTAAGTCGTGTGGTTTGGAAAATGATAGTCTATCCTTAAATATGGTGGCCAAATAAGGACTCTTTCTTGAGTCATCTTAACCTTTCGGGCAACGCGCTGGTGTAAAAAACACAACACACGTGAGAAAACCTCGCTTGGTTGCTCTTTCTGCAAATTGTGCACGCGTATCGAAAGGTTAGAAATAAACAATGAGTGTACAGCTCACTGAGTTGTCTGAACATGGAATATCTTGAATAATGTGGGTTATTTTGATACGTACGTATAGCTATGAAAATAATTGTTTATTCCATCCGGTACTTAGGCTACTAAATAATAGAATTGTATGTAGAAGAGCTGTGACATAATAAATTATTTGTATAGTTCCTATCAAAGATACCCTCATTATCGAACATAACTCGATTTTCAGTAATTCTGTTTACATGCGAGTGAACGACACGAGGAATGAAAATCGCTAAAAGAGTGTCGGCCTGGGCGAATTGAACTCAATATTAGGTACTTCTGCCACTGTGTGTAGTTGTCAACTATAAGTTTTGAATTGTAAGCACAAACCAACAGGCTATGTATTGGAAGCTAACAAACCAGCACAGATTTCATGACTCAGATAGGCTTACAATTGCCTTAAAACTTACTTTTGCTAAACAAGTAGACAACATACTTGTTTCTTCATTCAAGCCATGCATGGAAAAAATCCGTGCCCAGATCCGTGAACTGCAGTCATAAATTCGAGAACAAGAAAAAATACACCGTGAACTGAATCACGTAATCATGAACTAAATAACGTTTAAAGGGAAAAATCCTGAAAACTTGAAATAGTTCACGGTCCGTTTTCATTTTCGGGAACGCTCCTGTGTGAAAGCTCGAGCATACTTGGCTCAATAATGGATTCCCTGATAAAAATAACCATACAATTAAAATACAAAAAAAAAAATAACATTAAAATCTATTTCCGACCATAAATCTTATTGTTCATGAATCAGATAAAAGCCAAATGCATATTGTCATTACAATAAATTTACAGTTCACCCCGTATGCTAGGATTTTCAACAATTGTGAAACAATACAATTAATAGCACTCACATTAATTGACTCAAATTTGATCGAAAAAAAATATGGTTTTTTCTATAGTTAAGATACATTACAACTCCCCCTTTCTATTGTCGATGTCTCGGTTTACATTAGATTCTATTGTGGTAACAATAACTCCTATTGTCATCTTATCGTTGTGAACAATGCTATTAATTATACATACCATATATTCTATTGTATTGTTACAATGTATGTAATTGTAAACCTATGAGAATTTTTTTTTCGGGTTCCGAAAATGCTCAAGGTGGCTCGAGGATAATTTGCAAGATCTTAACAATAGGGGGTTTTAATTAAAAAAAAAACATGTTTTTTTCCATCCGTATCGATGGTAGGCATTCTACCTAGCACAAACATATTTTTTATGAATCTCAATTATTTTTTCTCAATTTTTAAACAAGAAAAATCTAATCATTTTTATTTTCACAAACGGACATGCAGTTTCACAAAGTGACATTTATACAAAGTGACAGCACTTAATTTTCAGTAACGGGGGCTCCCATTATGACATATATGTCAACTTTTGTAGGCTAGAAATCAATGGTTGGTTCGTTGGATTAGGTAGTCTGTTTTTGTAGCGTGTTTCATGGTGAAATAGGATGGTGTTGTCTTGCAATATTATTTTTTGAAATTGTTTTTTTTCTCGATAGTTTCCCTTGTCAAAATTAAAAAATAAATTAAATGCCGGTGTATTATTATATTTATTATCGAACAATGTTATAATCCACATACCCCTATAATACTCTATTGTTTTAATCCTTGGTGCATAACGTCGAAGTGTATGAATATCCGTTTTGAAGAGAAAAAAAAACAAAGGTCTACGTAGACTTTTGGTATACCCCCCTCCCCCATCGTTGACAAACGTAGACTTTTTTGAAATCCCCTCCCCCCTGAATTGTCTACGTGGTTTATGAACAGCCCCATATCGCAGATTTTGATACTGAATCGGTGTGCTCGTTCCTTCAAATCCCTTTACCTCTCATAAATTACAAAAATGGAACTTTTCATGCTTCCACAGTTTGAATGAAACATGTAGTATTCTGCGTTACCTAATGCACATGTATGGAATGCTTGAATTGGTATATGTTCATGAGATATTTCATGTAAGATTTAGCCGAATATTGCCACTATCATGTCTGTTGTATGAAAGATTGCTAACAATTTCGTTCTTCACGCTTGCTATGGCTTGCAATTGAGCGAGGGAAAATTTTGCGCGTCTGGTAAAATTCATTATTTTTTCTGTGCACAGGCACACGTCGATTATATGAACACTTCACCTAGCTCTACCAATACCGACTTCTCAAAATTGAAAAACCAATAAAAAATATCAACAACAGCATCAGACAGACGTTCCTGCACATATTGATAATCAATATTTGTTAAATTGGTTTGCCGTTTGCGAGTAATCGTCATTGGAGGAGCTTAATGCCGTGTACATTTAATCGAGCTTTACCTGTATCTAAACCCGTTCTTTTTAAAACGGCTCTTCTTTTCCATATAGTGCCAACATTTGATACAAAAAGCTTAAGAAGATGGAAATCCTCTCAAATTAAATCATGGTACCAGAATCAAGCATTTAAGTACATCGTTCAAATACCAATCCGGGGTACTCTGACCTCTAAGTCAGTCTAAATACACAGTTTGAAAGAAACACATAATGTTCGTCGTTATTTGGTGCACATATACGGAATAAAGGGTGTTCCGATCAAAATTTAGTCAAGCAGTAATGTGTGTGAGTCGATCAAAGTTTTTATTAATAAGTCAAATTCTTTTTCTTTTTCAAGTTCAGTTAATACAGAACATAGAAGAAATATTCAGCTAATCTTCCTTTTGACCGAATGCGAATTGCCGGGTCTTTCGTTTAACACCTGCCATAAGATAATGTACAGTCTCCTTGTCCACTTTATTCGCCGCAGAACGCCAGTTTGTCTTGAACAGTTTCTCGCTCACAACAGCTTTTTGAGTCTTCTTAAGGTTCCGTTTGACGATGGCCCAATATTGTTCGATTGGGTGGAGCTCTGGCGTGTTGGGAGGGTTCTTGTCCTTGGGCACCACTTGAACGTTGTTGTCAGCATACCACTCCATGGCCTTTTTTCCGTAATGGGAAGATGCCAAATCCGGCCAAAATAGAACGGACAATTGTCTGCCACACCAGATATTTCTTCGTAAACTTTGACAGTTTAATGTGCTTGAAAATATCTGCCACCTTTCCCCGTCCGGTTGCCGTATAAAATTCCTGTCCAGGAAGCTTTTTAAAGTCTGCCTTGACGTAAGTTTCATCGTCCTGTACCACGCAATCAAACTTCGTCAGCATCGTCGTGTACAACTTTTGCGATCGTGCTTTGGCCAACGTGTTTTGTTTATCGTCGCGATTTGGAGTGACCACTTTCTTGTAAGTCGACAGTCCAGCTCGTTTTTTAGCTCTATCCACGGTTGAAGGCGCCAATACCAGCTTCTTTGCGACATCTCGGATTGGGATCTTTTTTGTCATCGCTGTGGCCTCCGGCTTTCGATTTCCCCCCTATCCAGCGTTCCTGGCTGTCGACAAACGTTCACCGAACACTTTTAATACGTTGGTAACAGTTGATTTAGCCACATTCAACAATTTCGCCATCTTAGCGTGAGAGTAGTTTGGATATTCGCCATGCACGTTTAAAATTTTGATGCGTTGCTTCTCTTCCTTCGACGACATTTTGATAACTGAAGTGCTCATCTCAAAACCAAAATAAAGGCATGATGCTACACGCACACATCTTCAAAATGAGGGGTGTGCAAAAAATTTTAATGCACGATGAAAGGAAATGCATCAAGTTCAAGTTGACCAAATTTTGATCAAAACACCCTTCACTAGATTTGACATAAATTCATAAGATATTTCACGTAAATTTAGGCCAGACATTGCTCAAATCAGGTCTGTCTTATGAAACATTTAAAAAAATTCCGTTGTTTACGTTTGTTTTGAATAGCAAGAGAAGATGTTACGCGTATGTTAAAATGACCGTTTTTTCTGTGTATATCGAAGAACGCAAACAACGATTTCATGTTAAATGGTGTCGCCCAAAACCGAAGCAAACAAATTCAACGAAAAGTTTGTATGATTGGATATTTTTTTTTTTTTTTTTTTTTTTTTTTTTTTTGAGAGGGGTCTCTCGTGTGTGTGTCTCTGGAGACATTTTTTTTTTTTTTTTTTTATATAAAATTTTACAATATTTTTTTAAATATTTAAAAACTCTTTTTTTTTTTTTTTTTTGTGGTGGGGGAAAAGTTTTTTTGCGGTGAAAAAAAAAGTTTTTTTTTTTTTTTTTTTAAATATTTTTTTTTTTTTTTTTATTTTTTTTTAATTTTTTTTTTTTTTTTTTTTTTTTTACCAAAGAAGAATGCTAAGATGGAACAGTTGGTACACATTTTTTTTCATTTCAGTGTCCTTTTCAAAAATTAAAATCGGTCCCTTTCGAATGAGCACTCCCCAGTAAACGGGTTGACAGATCTTGTTATGCTCATGCCGTTCCCTCGTTCTGCAAACAAAGACCAAAGTACCTTGAGAACAAGGCAAAGCATATCGCCAGCTGTCATATTATTCTCACATACACGCTCATTCGATCTTACTCAATGTTGAGTAGCTTTTACTCAATTTTACTAAATATATCTAAAACGTCAAACGCTGAGTAGTCCAATTTATAAATTTGATTGTTTGATTGTTGATTGTTATTCAAAACACATGCGCCAAACTCAATTTTGAGATAGCTACATATTATTTTTTTCAATAATTTAAAATGGGTCGGATAACGTCTTTGTCAATTTGCGCTTCGGAAGTTAATTTAAAATCTAATTCGTTTTCGAAAAATAATTACCAGTCACGACATGGAGCAGATAGCAGCCACTTTAGATGCGGAAACGTATCTTAAAAAAGCTAAGCTGTTTTATCTTGACTGGGATTCGTTGATTTTTAATAGTATATTACATTACATATAAACCAAACATTTTCGAAACTCTTTCTGGCGTATGAATCGAAACCAGACTTATTGGCAAAATGGCTATTATACAATGTGGTTGAATTTCTTAGTGTTGAAAAAGGTAAGCAAGCATTTCATCGCCCTTGCCTTGTCGTTTGATTTTACAAATGTAATTTTCGATCCACCAACTCTTTACTATTAAAACATAATATACATATTATACTTACATATTACAGAGCATACTCGGGCACTACTGCGGATCAACGGCGAAATAAAAAAAGCGGAACGAAAAAAGACTCATTTATATACATTTTTGTTTTAATGTTTATAAGTTAGTTCAACTCGAAACTAAATAAATTTCAGGATTAGGGGATTATTTTACTATCGTAAAGGTTTGGTCTGAAAAACGCAAATTGAAGTTTTCCGATTTTCAAGAACCTCACTAAATTCAAATATTCATAACTCAAGAACGCTTCATCGTAGAACAATTTTATTTCCAAACTTCAGTGAAATTTTCTCAATCGTTCGGAAAATATAATCATAAAAAAAATCCTGCAAAATTTTCCACCGTGGAGGAAAATTTCTTGGATAAGGCCAGTATTCAGCTCAAAAGTAATGTGCATTAGCATAGGACAAGTAATGGTCAAGAAATGCTTTTACTGTCGAGATTTCTTTTTTTGTTGTTGGGGTGAAGAACCACTGCGTCCACTGAATTGAACTTTTTTAGTAAATTTCTTACCTTGTATGCAGTTGAAAAGTAGGGAAAACTGAAGACGGTTACATAACGTCAGTACCGTCTGCTCATGTAGACTAAATGGGGCTGCCTCTTTTTCTCGTGGAATAATATTCCGTTCGATTACTTTGCAAGGAAGATTGACATTTCACCCATACTGGAGCAATTGTCGAAATTACTTTCAGTAAAAATAGCAAGAATTACTTCTGGTCTCTACTTGCCAGCTTCATACAGGGCTATAAGCCGGAAAAAATGAATTTTATGAATTATGGGAAATTAAAAATAAAATATTTTCTTGTTCGTTAACTCTTTTAATGCTTTTTTTTTTCGAGTAATGCTCGAAAAACAATGGGCTCGACCCTCGTTTTAATACCAAAATAAAAATAAAACGGGGATTACTCAAATTGAGTTTTGTCAATGAAACTCAATTTAGTGTACGTTCGGTTTTAACGTTTTTGAGTTAATGTTACTCAAATGTGAGTGAAACCGGATGACAAACAAACATCCATGTTTGTAACGAGACACCGCGAAGTTCCTTCTAGTTGAATAAATTTTATCTAATTATCGAGTTTATATCGTTGTGGATCTTCCTGAAACACTGATTCTAGCCAGGCTTCAGGTGAAATTAAACAATATGATAATCATAATCATAAAAATTAAATTCTTAAGTTTTTGCGTACGCATGCAGATTTTATTACAATAATAAAATTGGTATACTTTAACTTTATTTAAAAAAAAAGCTTTTTCATAAAATTATTCAGAAAAAATGCCTGAATAAGTGTTATACTCAAAATTGAGAAACAATCATCATCGCGTTTTCGACCACCTCAAATATCAGCGCTAATTGACTCAAAAATATTCAGTAATAACGTATTCATCCAATCAATTTGTATACTTAAGTAACGTACAAGAGTTACTTAATACCTACATGCAGAAATTCAACCAAGAAACATGTGTTTGGCTGGCTTTTGAATCGAAACTGCTTAAATTTCATGCATTTCTGAAGACATTTCATAACTTTTTTTTTGCTTTTGTCTTTTACGTACCACTACATAAACATTGCAGCGACTATAATACCTTGTACTTGATATACGTTGGAAACGTACATCACACTGACGTTTCTTTTTGTCAATCTTGACAATTCAAGATGTGTTCAAAAATTACGATACATGAAATGAAAGGGACCAAGGGCCAATCACAAATTACGTTTGCGATTTCTGAAAAGCACACGAGTATGTAATCGTTTATCGTTGGTAATACTCTAGGGGTGTGACTCTCATCCATTCATAGTGGATAAGTTTGATTAATCCATGATTCTTTTCATTTTTCACAACAACTCTCAATAATTCAAATATGGTAAAATCATTTCTGTTACCTTCGATTACTCTCGATTTCATCCGATTCGATCGGGTTTTATCCGATTCGATCGGATTTCATCCGATAAGGACGTTAGAGTCACAATTTTGATCAATTTCACTTGATCATGTACGTTTATTATGGCAGCTACGAAAACAAACAGATTTGTTGGTTGATTTTACCAACGCTTATGGTTTGTTTCAAACAAATTTTAGTTTGATTTAGACTCAATTGCTGTTCGACACAAACAAACGAAAACTTTTGAAACAACAAACATTTACAATCACCTACACATTTCCTGAAATTTGAAGAATATGTTCTCGTTGCAGTTCAAAACCGGAAAAAATCACTCGTGCATATCAATTTAACTGCTTTTCCATATGGCAGCAAAGTATCGCATCTAGTGGAGCTGTGGAGAAAATCAGATGCGCTGTACAGCGTTCTAGATGCACCACAATGCAAGCATAGGGAACCAGAGTAAAATCGTTTGGCGCTAGTGGATTATTCCGGTTTTCAGTCTGCAGTAGCGGGTTATAAGAATATAAAAAACATTACCAAGGCCAGGCGCCCATTGATGTGATGGAGGTGTGGCATCTGCTAGCATGTCAAAACATCTTGTGGAAGTTCGCATCACGCCACAAGACTTTGACTCGATAGTTTGACATGGTATGTGATACCGTTGATACCACACCTCTGCCAATCGCTGCGCTTTTCGCTCCTATTTTCATATTGGCCAAACTGACAGCCAATATTGCCAATGGACACTCTAAACAAAATATACTTAAATAGGTTAAAGGCACAATAATCGATGAAACTTTGCCAAAATCGACTATATCAAAATATCGGATAAAATCGTGAAAAATCGTCGATTATCTTTCATAGCGATGACCTCAAAGCTGGTCGATTGGAAAGAGATGCGAATCGTTTATTACGATTTCGTTCGATAAAATCCGATAATTTGGTTGAATCGGTTTTTTTTTAATTTTTTAAATTTCATCCGATTTGGACAAGACATTTTGATTAAACATAATTTCTTTTCTAAATCTGAGATAATCCGAAAGAGTCGCGCCCCTAGGTAATACTTATCATCTAGAAGAGAAGTAATGAGGGCATTGCTAGGGGGATGCGAGTAGAGGCTTCAGATTTTTATTATTTCGTAAAAGGCCGGCGGGAAAATTTTTACCCACGATACTAAAATACTACTAAAAAATATTTTCGGGACATGGTTCCGGAAATCCGGTTTTCCCGGGCACGGATGATGTCCATCGATCATATGAGGCAACTTCAAATATAAGAGCTGTTTATAAGCATACTGATACTATTTCAATGCTATTTTATAAGGTTTCTTCCAGAGGGTAGAATCACTCATACATCTAATGTACACTGATCTGGAAAGGTAGATGCCAACCATTGTCGGTCAAGTTTATGACGCGAATACTTCACTTCAAGAGGACATTTTGGACAACATTGAGAACTAACTACCTGCGGAAAAAGTTTTTGTCGGGGATGAAGCAATGGCAAAGCTGGCCAAATTGAGGGAGATCGACAAAATCCACTTTTTCAACAATGCATATAAGTATTATCATTCCGCATCGAACGCTGAAGTGCTTCGGTCGAGTTTGGTTTTCGCACTCCGCACTACGATTATTTTCAAACCCGTATAAAACCACGCGGTAATTGCGTTTAGTGAAAATATAGTGGATTGTTTTCAACCGCCGAAACCCAGCCGAGCGTTCCTTAAGGGAAGCAGACATCCCCGGCCGAGCCCGACGGATGTTCTGTCCAGGTACCAGCCGGTGCACTCATTTCACACCCAGAGGAAAAAGGGTAACACCAGCAGCATTATCGCAGCAGTGACGGTCATCGTCCCATCCATACACGCTAAGATCAGTTTACTTAAATATAAGTGAACTTTACCCATATTCGCGAAAAAGTGCACATACCCATTTTATGGGTAAAGTCGCTTTACCCATATTTGAGTACACATGATTAACTAACAATATAGGTAATGTTTACTTATTTATGGGTAACTAATTTAAAGTAAATTTCACGCAAATATAGGTAAATCTAAAACCTTATATTGAAATTAGACGCAAATATAGATATGGATATGGATTTCTCTGTGCTTCAATTATACTACTACTATAGCAATTGGACTAACTGCTGATTGTTTGTTCCATAACAAGTAATACAAATATTGCTGAAAAGTGATTAAAAAGAAATGAATAACAGTTGATCAAAACAATTATTGATCGAATGGTTGAACCCATCAGGTTAAAAAACAAGAACGGCATTACTTTTTCAGATGTTGTGATTCCTCCCACTCCCTCTCATCGTAGTGTATTTTCTGTACAATTCCAAGGTCACAACTCTGCCACAACCTTCTCACCGCTCAATTTTCGGAACGAATCCGGATCCAAATGTTTTTTTCAGTTCTTCCATCTTCTACTACGCAATTCCAACTTTCGTAATGGACCTCAATCTGTTGAATCGCAAGATGGAATGATTACCAACCTACTCGATCCAATGAAGCTTACGAACTGCCAATGTTTATTTTTTCATCCAAATATGGGTAATATGCATTTACTCATATTTAGGTAATATCACTTAACTCAAATTGTAAGTGAAGGTGACCCACTTTTGTGAGTACAATTTACCCATACTATGAGTATTGCATCAGTTACCCATATATGGGTGAAACACTTACCTTTTTATGGGTAATTGAGTCTTAGCGTGTAGCCGATCTGCAACCGGTGCTCTGTCTATAGCACACAGGCACATAGGCAAAGACAATAGCCTACACAACAGCAGCGAGCAAAGGGCAAGTAGCACATTTTCGTTTTTGTTCCCCCATCTGCTAGTATTTTGTGTATCTCTCTCCCATATAGTAAATCGTTCTGCATAGGGTGGTCCAAAAAAAATTATCTGATTTTTATTAATTTATTATTATTTTTTTTTCTGTTCGCTGAATTTGTTCTTGCATGGATGATTCTACGGGGGGCGACTTGCCTTCCAATGATGTTTTTAGGGCGCGCTGTTATCAGCCGTCTTCTGTCTCTCCTTGGGTTGTCTACTTTCGGCAGAAAGTGAAAGCCCTAGATTTTTTGGGCATTAAAAGAAATTTGACGCGTCGTTATCCGGGGACCGAATTTCATCAGGTCAACCGAAACAAACTGCGTGTTACTGCACCTACGTATAAAATTGCAAATGAAATTGCCAGTGACGCAGGTTATAATGTCGAGTACTACGTCTACATCCCATCTCGAGATGTGGAGATAGACGGTGTGGTTTCTGCAGCGAGCCTGACGTGTGAAGACGTTATGGAAGGTAAGGGGCGACTTCCAAATTCTGCTTCGTCTACCATTGAAATTCTGGAATGCAAACAATTGCATGCAGGATCAATGGTAGATGGAAAAAAGACGTATTCACCGTCGGACTCGCTACAAGTGACCTTCGCCGGATCAGTTCTCCCAAAATTTGTTGAAATTGATAAAGTTTTTTTTCCCAGTGCGCCTTTTTGTACCAAGGGTATTTAATTGTACCAAGTGCAAACAGTTGGGTCATACGGCTACTTTTTGCGACAACCAGCCCCGTTGTGGCAAATGCGGCCAAAGGCATCTAGAGGATGCTTGTCAACAGGAAGCAACAAAGTGTGCTTACTGTGGCAAAGAGCCTCTCCACGATTTGCAGAACTGCCCCGTGTACAAGAAGCGCACTGGTAACGTGAGACGTTCCATACAAGAACGCTCCAAGCAGACGTATGCAGAAATGTTAAAGTCGCAAAACGGAGCGTCTGCATCGTCTGTATCAGCCGCTCAAAATGAAAATCCTTTTTTGATTTTGTCTTCCGATGAACTGGACTCTGACGAAGCCGATGAGAGTGGATTTCCGGAGGTACACGCCCCCGGTAAAAGAAAGCCTACTAGTTCTCCGGGTGTGCGCCGGAAACAAATAAAACCTACTCCCAAAAGCTTGCAAAAAATTGGAGGTAGAGGGGGTCAATTTAAAAAACCGAATAAACCGGTAATAGCTGATGCATCCGTTCCTAGCTGTAGCTATACCAACCCGCCGCTACCTAATAACAGTAACAGTAAGAGGTTACCAAAAACTACGTCTTCTCGCAATTCTAAGAATATCCCGTCCAAGCGAGGTAAGATTAATTTTAGGGACATTGTGGATAACATTTTAAATGCTCTTGGCCTTTCGGATGCTTCACCGCTCCGAGGAATTATTGACCTGGTTATTCCTATAGTTGGAAACTACTTCAAGCAATTGACTGTATCATGGCCCCTCATTGGTGAATTCATATCTTTCGATGAATAATTCGTCGAGTGAGGATCAAGATATGATCACCGTATTACAATGGAACTGTCGTAGTCTAATACCTAAATTAGACTCGTTCAAGTATTTGATTCACAATTCTGATTGTGATACATTTGCTCTCTGTGAAACATGGCTTTCATCCGAAGATGAATTAAACTTCCACGATTTTAACATTATTCGCCTGGACCGAGATGATTCATATGGTGGCGTCCTTCTGGGGATCAAAAAGTGCTACCCTTTCTATAAAATCTCACTCCCAATAATCTCAGGCATTGAAATCGTCGCTTGCCAAATTAATGTAAAGAATAAAGATCTTTGCATAGCTTCCGTCTATGTCCCTCCGAGGGCATCAATAAACCGCCGTCAACTTTGGAGTTCAATTACATTACTTCTATCTCCAGTTCTTATTCTGGGCGATCTGAACTCCCACGGTACTGCTTGGGGCGAACAATACGATGACAACAGAACGGGAATTTTCTATGACTTATGTGACGATTTCAACTTGACCATCTTGAACACTGGGGAAGCGACCCGAATAGCAAAACCTCCTGCCAGGGAGAGTCGACTTGACATATCTTTGTGTTCTAATTCACTATCATTAGATTGTCTGTGGAAGGTAATCAATGATCCCCATGGTAGTGATCACTTACCAATAATTATCTCAATCACAAATAGTTTTCACAAAACAGACCAGTCAATCCATGTTCCTTATGACCTCACGAGGCATATTGATTGGCAACATTTTGCATCGGCGGTAACCCTTGGTATTGATTCTACCGATCCTCTTCCACCATTAGAAGAGTATCGTTTCCTTTCCGACCTGATGTACAAAAGTGCATTAGAAGCTCAGAAACGACGTGTTCCAAGTACATCCCTCAAAAGAAGACCCGCCACCCCTGGATGGGATGATGAATGCACTAAGTTGTATCTTGAGAAATCCGATGCGTTTAAAGATTATCGTAGACATGAAACATGTGAGCTTTTTGATAAGTACCTCATGCTTGAAAAAAAACTTAAAAACTTACTCAAAGCAAAGAAACGCAATTACTGGCGTTCGTTTGTAGAGGGACTATCTAGAGAAACCTCGATGACAACGCTTTGGAGAAAGGCTCGCTACATGCGAAACCGCTCATCCTCCAATGAGAGTGAAGAATACTCCATGCAATGGATATTCGACTTCGCTAAAAAGGTTTGTCCAGACTCTCTCCCAACACAACCGAATTTACGGGATACTACCCGAAATAACAGTTCTCTGGCCGAACCATTCACAATGTTGGAATTTTCAATGGCACTTCTTTCATCGAATAACTCTGCTCCGGGAAGCGATATGATTAAATTCAACCTTCTAAAAAATCTTCCTGATATCGCTAAAAGACGATTACTTAACCTGTATAACACTCTCATGGAATTAAACATAGTTCCACCCGCATGGAGGCAGGTTGAAGTAATAGCTATTCAAAAGCCTGGGAAACCAGCGTCTGATTACAATTCTTACCGTCCGATCTCTATGCTATCATGTTTAAGGAAATTGTTAGAAAAAATGATCCTATCAAGACTTGACCGTTGGGTTGAATCAAACAACCTACTATCAAATACGCAATTTGGTTTCAGAAAGAGCAAAGGAACAAACGATTGTTTAGCGTTGCTTTCATCTGATATACAACTGGCCTTTGCACACAAGGAGCAATTGGCTTCAGTATTTCTGGATATTAAGGGCGCATTTGATTCAGTTTCCATAGATATACTGGCATGTGGATTACCAGGAATTTTAAATAACTTTTTGTATAATTTACTGTCAGAAAAACAAATGACCTTTAATCTAGGTCAACTGACAACTTCCAGAATTAGCTACATGGGCTTACCCCAAGGCTCATGTTTAAGTCCCTTGCTTTATAATTTTTATGTTAAAGATATTGATAACTGCTTGGAAAATAGATGCACGCTAAGACAACTTGCAGACGATGCTGTGATCTCCTTTAGAGGTCCACGTGCGGAGATTTTGCAAAGACCATTGCAAAATTCCCTAGATAATTTGTCCATCTGGGCCAGAAATTTGGGAATCGAGTTTTCACCGCATAAATCCGAATTGGTAGTGTTTACTAGAAAGCGGTTCCCTGCCCAACTGCGTCTCAGGCTGATGGGAAGAGACATTACCCAATCTTTGACCTTCAAATACCTTGGAGTCATAATAAATAAACGAACTGATTAAAAAAAAAATATAAGTATTACGTTGCTTAGGTTACACGAAATCAAAAATTCTGGTTTGCAGAGCTCGTTTCTAAAGTATTGCCAATGCCTCAACCCACCAGCCGTTGCATCAAGTGAAAGTTCCAAGTATAGTATAAAAATCGCTAAGTTACTTCCGATTCAGGTCAGCTATGATATTCTTCTTGACGAATGGAACTTGTTAAAATGTGAAGTGCTGACAGTACAGAATTGAGGAGTATTGGAACCAGTTATTTACTAAGAAAACGGCAGTAGGTGAGGCTAAATACCCTCTGGTGACTTAGATAGTGAAAACAGCTTTAGCTGCATCACATAGAAACGGCTCAAAAAAGGAATTGAGAAGCAAGATATGACAGAAGTAATTCTTGCACAGGCCATGCTAGAAAGCCTTTCGACAGTGCGTAAAGAACAGGCTTCGCAAAAACGAGCTGCGGGTCAAGTGCAGGGATCGTGGAGAAAAAAAAAGTAGCTTCATTATAGACGTCTTAACAAAAAAAAAAAAAAAATGGCACTGCCTCGCAGAATAACTCGTTTTTGCAAACGGGGGTGTTCACATAGTTCATGTTCACTGTTATTATAGAATATAGAATATATTATAGAATCACTATTTTTATTATTTTAGTCACTAAAGTCACTATTATTTATCAATAAATCCTCTACCAGCCCTGAGTCCAATAACTATGGCCAACGTTCTCCAAGAACGTTTCCAAGAATGTTGAGACCCATATTGCTTGGGTTCAATTCCAATAATTTTCTGGCCATCCATGAACCCAAAATAGCCTGTTCCGGAGTGACAGTTCCAGGATCAAGTCACCAGATTGTCATATGGTATTGACACATATTCTTGTGTATTATTTAAACGACTTTTGTTGTCATTACTGCTGGTTTTCTATTGGAATCATTTATTAGTATCCCATTTTCCGAACATGGTTCCGGAAATCAGATTTTCCCGGAGATGAATGATGACCATCGGTCATATTAGACAATTTTGAGAAAGTAGCTAAGTTCTTGAATCCAAAGATACCAAAACATTTATAAATCGGGTGGATTCCATAGAAAAGGTCATTTTAGTAGTTACTTGGGTAAACTTTTTTCGTGTGGGCCTTTAAGGGGTTTTTTTTTTTGTGTGACACAAAAAAATTAAACAAAAAAAATTTTTTGTCTTTTTTTAAAAAAGGGTATTTTTTTTATATTTGTGTTGTTTTATTTTTTTGTTTTTTTTGTTTTTTTTTTTTTTTTTTTTTTTTTTTTATTTTTTTTTTTTTTTTTTTTTTGGTAAGTTTGGGGGGGGTTTGTTGGGGGGGGGGTGTGTTATCTCTCGCATGTAAAATTTTAGAGAAAGGAAAAAAAAAAAAGCACCGCTTTTTTTTTTTTAAAATAATTTTTTTTTTTTTTTTTTTCTCCCCGGGGTGGGTTTTTTTTTTAGGCCAGCGCACAATGGATCCGGATAGCAATCCGGATTTTTGACAGCTGTTTTAAATGCATGGAAGTATGTGGGACAACGCACATTGCATCCGGATTGAGTTTGCGGTTCAGTACTAAACTGTACTAAACGCAAACTCGTCCGCAAACCTATCCGCTAGTTTTGACAGGTAGCAAAAATTGCGGCTGACTTTACGGAAAACAGCGAAAATTTTACATCTGAAAAAAAGTTTAATCGAGTGATTGAACGGCATTTATAGGTGAAAAAAAAAGGTTTACCGTGTGATTTATCGAGGTAAGTTCATATATATCCATATATTGTCCTCCCGGATGGTTAACCTTATCGGGGAACACGGTAAACAAACTCAATTCCCAGAAAACATCACTAAATGAAGATTTTGTTTTTTGTTCGAATTGGAATTTTCTTTTAAGCACTCCGCCGCAGTGTCCGGGTCCGTTTAACAATAGATTATGTATGTTCTTACGAATTTGTTATTATGGTAAAACGGTCTCAAAACGGCACAATGCAGTGTCTATGAAGTGTAGTGTTTTTTTTCTTCTGATAATTGACATTGTATACCGCGGTTTCCTGAAAGGGTATCATCCACAGGGGAAAATCTGTCTCCCAACAAAAACAATACTGCAAGGATTAAGGTTTTGGTTTTGTCTTGAAACTGGAGTGGAGGGATCAATTGTAAAAATCATACGTTTACATACAAAACAAAAATTCCTATGTATTTCACAGGTATTCAACAATCACGTAGTACGGGTTGTTATGGATAAATTGAATGATACACAGCATATGGTAAGTACAATCATTTTCTTGAAAGGTGGTAGAATCTAGAATTGGAAGTATTATACCTTGTTTGCTTGTCCGTTTAGAGTTTTCAACATAGGCAAACATTGTACAGTCGTCGTCTACCACCGCCTAACAACCCAATCCAATGCCACAAATTATATGTAGAAATTGACATTTAATGAGTGGCATTGTTCACTTACAAAAAAATCCTATAATCGACTTTTTGCAATATGATGATAATTTTCTTATCTCTTTTTAAGGAGGAAGACATGAACATAAACGAACGGATTATCTCGTTCGTAAAAGAGCATAAAGTGCTGTACGATAAAAGTCTAAGAGCGTACAAGAATAACAATACCCGAAATAAACTTTGGGCTCAGCTTGGTTCAGATTTGAATACGGATGGTAAGCTCATTTAGTTATTATTACCCATTTTATTACCATCTGTAGTACGGACCTCTCTTTTTACGAGGGCATTATAAGTTGAACAGTACCTAAATATGGACAGTTCGACAGTATCTAGTTTACTCTTTGAATCACCAAGTAAGAACATAATAAGCTGCGAAGGTTATTACATATGCTCACCATTCAATTTCATATGCTCATATTTCATTAACATTGAAGTGTATAGAATTAGGCACTGTTCGTCTAATGGTGTTTGCACGGTATGCCATACGCTGGAGTTGCTTTGACGAGACTATTCTTGAGTACTTTTCAGGATTTACGCGAACTCAGTGAACAAAATTAATGTGAGACACTACTAGATTGAAATTTGTTTAATTATTTCGTGTCTAGTGCCGAATGGAGTTCAGTATAGTGGTGACTACTACATAAAAAGAGAGGTTCTTTCCATAGCCATCAAAATTTGCATATTGTCTACCAACTTCTGCGTTCTAAATGCAATTCTACAGTAATTAAGTTGAGAGTTTTCGATGTCTGTGGAATGGAAAATAAAATCATACTACTACTTGAATACATTAAAAAAATTACCTACCGTTGTGCTTTGATTTCCTCAAACCTTATTTAGAATCAATTGATTTTTACCAATATTGTGTACATTTAGGCAAGTGCTTGAGGAAGTCGAGATATTTTCTAACAACAGAACTCCAATAACAAACCTATCAACCTCCAGCATAGTCTTGCTTTATAGCTACATATAGCATTGAGTGTTAGCAGAAGCAAGAGTCGTGTGAATAAAATAAATCTAGCGTTCTGAATCATAAGGACCTAACTGTTTTGGTGGATTTCTCTTCATCAACTTTCTTTTTCGCTGATAACTCAGCTACAAAAACATTCCCTGCTGTGTATGATGATGAGGACGATATATAAGATCTTCTTTATCAATCTTTGTGGAAAACTTAGTTCAGAATGTCTTTGCAATTGAATTATAAACGAAAGAGAAAATCGATCATTGCAGTTAAGTCCTTGTGATTCTGAACGCTAGAAATAGTAAACATTCGAGTCTCCTCTGCTCGAAAATAAACTACCAGTTCGGTATGAATAAACTTTTTTCGTACACTCCCGCTTCATTTTACTCAATTTTTGAGTACAATTGTATACTATCTCTTTTTCTCTCACGGAAATATTACTCAATTTTCGTAAAAAGTGGATCTTATCAATTTTATGAGTAGATCCACTTTTTACGAAAATTGAGTAACATTTCCGTGAGAGAAAAAGAGATAGTATACAATTGTACTCAAAAATTGAGTAAAATGAAGCGGGAGTGTAGTAAATACTAGAGTGCCTTTAAGTAGAGTGACGACATATTACAGTTTCGAACATATTGTCGTCCGTTTCGTCACTCTTTCCGATACACAACCTTCGAAAATCAGTTGGTAGCATTTAGCTGTCCAAATGACGAAGGCAGAATCATAACAAAAAATGAAAATTAATTGAGTAAATATGTTTCGTGATTTCTACTGGATCGATTTTCCTGGGCTGATTCCGACCACAAGAAGGCTGTCTGGCCTTCTTCACCCAACGTCAATCCCTTTCTATATGAACTAAAAGCTGTTCAGTATCAGAATGCATGATAAAAAAAATCAGACGCAGAATAATTTTCCGTATATTGCCTTTTTTATATGAAACTCGAAATATTAAGTTTCATAATCCTTTCAAATGGATTCTTTAACAAATTCCGGAACCGGTAACCTACAAAAAAAAATGCAAATTATGTAATTGATACCCATTTTGTTGGAGTGCTAAAAATGAGAACATTTTGAAAACATTTGAACTGTACTTACCGAAAAGCTCCTTTACTTCGACATCTAATTTAAAAGAATCTTATCTTAAACGGCTTTCACAGCTTTAGAACGCAAAAATGGGAGAGGCTTGACAGGTGTGATATGTACTGAAACGTTCAGTAAAAAACTCCTGTGATTTTTACATTTGGCGTCAGTATTTATTATGGTTGTACTGATAATTGGTAAAACATTTACTGAACAGCGAATGATCAATGACAGTTCATTAGTTTACAAAGGACTTTTGTAAAATAAATACAAACGTTCAATGATATTTTCATACGAATTACCGAAAACTTGTAGTTTTTTGACAGATATCTATAAATTGAAGAAATTTAGCAGATCATTCAGTAGAAATTTGATTTTACCGATCAAAGCCGTAAAATTTTTTACTGAACATCAAAACTAGAATTTGGTGTGTACCAGGTATACCATTGGAACGAATTAGATTCTGGATTTCTAGTGATTGCAGAGCTAGCCGCTTGTTTTTAGTGGCAAGGCAGGATCGGTTGGCAGCTTTTTTTTCTTTGACTTTTCCATATAGGCTAAGACCATGATTGGTCCAACTCGCTGGTGGCTTAATGGCAGTTTGATTAGGACTTACCAAAGATTTATGGACTTCTGTCGGAAAGGCGACAAAAAAAAAAATCCTTGTGAGAACTAGAATCGGAGATCAGAAAATGTATCACGTCCTTGACTTCAATAGGATTCGTTAAGGTGACTGGTGGCAATTAAATTTTGGTTCCAGCCGAATGCTAATGCCGAGTGAGTGAAATGTTTTGATGTGAGGTGCTGCATGCTTCGTACATACTACTGCCGAAGGTGCTGATAAGGACAATTATTTCAATGTGAGCTGGGTTATCATTGGATTTGCAGGCCTTGGCTGGACATGATCGTTCTAGGAAATCCCAGGGAGAAATAGTTTAGGGGGTTTTAAGAAGTTTGTTTGTCCGCAGTATGAAAACATCATCAAACGCAGAGTGAAACAGATTTTCGGGCAATTTTGTTTGACATTTTGAGGAGAGACCCATTTACACGCCAACATACCTCCGGGGGATTTCCTTTTGCGATGTTGTTCAGCCAAGATCTGCAAATCCTTTCAGTGTCCTCAAAATACTGAAAATGAAACTTCAGCAGTAGCCATTTTTCAGAACTTGCTAAACCTCACATCAATACTTCCACTCACCCAGCATCACTCTTCGGCAACGGATAATACCAATTTCTATTCTGCTTTGAAAACTTAATATAAATCAATTGGTGAATCAATGTTGTTTGGAGAACACAAGAAGTTGTAAAGTGATACTGTTTTCAAAATTGTCCACGGTATACGAATGCAATCTTAGAATGCCTTTATTTTGCAAATGGAGCATTTTTATTAAATTTGGGCACTACTTAAGTTCGATAAAAGCTGAATTCTATGCATATAACAAAAAATCTGAAATTTGATTTTATTATTATGAATTTATGAAAATAATGAGTTTGTTAAATCAATGGATTGCATCTCAAATGGTAGTAGTTTGTACATGTAGTAGACTGCCGTTTTACTCATAGTTGTCCTATGTTACTATCCACGAAAAAATCAAAACTGAGGTCAAATTTTCTCACAATTATCAAAAAAAAAAAATCATTATGCAAAATATTCTATGGTTTCTATGGATCTAATGAATTCTGGGATGTCCTTCCAATATTTCAACATGAAATACATCATTGGAAGAAGTTTTCTAGCAACTACTATAGAATTCTATGACGCGTTCAAGTTTCCAGTGGACAAATTGACTTGAGTTTTGATTTTTTTGGAGAAAGTAACATGGGACAATTATGCGTAGAACGGCAATAGAGTAATGTCAGTTTATTCGTAGCAAAATGGTTCGGTATTTTGTAGTACTTCTCGAATTGTAGTAAATGAGGTTCAATAAAAGCTCGAAACATATCGTAACCTCTTTTTGATCTCTTACTAACTGGACCTGGTGCGAGCACTGCTACGCTGGCTACTAAATGATTTTTTTTAATAGAACTGGCACGTTTGTGGTTGTTTTTCGGAATGAGTTATTTTCTTGACTAAGCCGGGGTTTAAACTTCTATCAGAACAAGCTTTTTACCCGAGAAATACACATTTTGTGTTTTAGTAACCTGGATAATTCTCATGTTTGGTAGAAATTTGTGTTTCATTAGTATAGGAGCCCTCCCTTCCAGAGGGAGGCTGTTTCTCAAACCATCATACAATCATACCACCCACATACCAAATTTGGTTCCATTTGCTTGATTAGTTCTCGAGTTATGCAGACATTTGTGTCTCATTTGTATGAGAGCCCCCCTTCCTGATAGAGGAGGGGTCTCAAACAATCATAAGAACCTTCCCCAGCGCCAAAAACCCCCGATTTAATGCACCCGATCAGCTGTGCTACTCGCTATGCTGCATAAGTATATACTCAGGCCTATTCTGCGCGGCGTGTGAGGTGAGGTGACTCACTGTCACTAGAAATGTGACAATTCTCACCTCGGGTGAGGTGACTCTTCATGCAAATCAAATGGAGAGTCACCTCACACGAGCTGATAATTCTCACTTCACTGTCACATCACTTCACTCGCTGCGCAGAATAGGCCTGTATATTAGATTGAATTTTACTTAATAAGGTTATGAGATATCAAACCTAAGTACTGTTTTATTTTCTACCTATAACAACACAATTTGGTTGATATATTATTTTACTATCTATTTTCTAGCTAAATCGTTAACAACACGATGGAGATCAATAAGAGATCGATAAGTGAAGGAGTTAAACATTGAGGATCTTTGTCATAGATCAGGGGCTGAAGCCAATGATGAAGACGTTCAAGCCTGGAGTCTTCTTGATCAACTGTCTTTCTTGAAAGACCACGTCAGCAAAAAAAAGTAAGTACTCTTCATTTTATTTTGTTCATATGATCACATGTTTATAAAAGATATGCAATGCCGACACGAATCTTCCATTTATGACTTTTGTTTGATTAGTTTTTGATTGGCCTACGATTTTTAAATAATGTTCATCGTCAAGTAATATCACTTATGCATTGAACGGAAATAGAGCGCACTTGAAGTGTGTAAACTTGTAACTTGTAAACTTGTAACACTTGTAGATATCCGCCAGTGCGTTTGATCGTTTGACCCCTACGTAAAAATCATCGTAAAAAATCATAAATATTTCACAGAACAACAAGCAACTATACTGTTTCTGACGCAGGCCCAAGCACAAGCCAGTACACCGAATTTCATCAGATGGCTGAGGAACATTTGGATTTAGAGGAAAACAATCCTTACAACACGGAAAATCGTTCACGTACACCGTCAGCAAAGAAACGGAAAGCGGAAGAAATTGACAACAAAATGTCAATCATCCTCGACAAATACATCGCCTCTACCGATGGAAGAAACTCGGCTTTCGGGCAATTGGTTGCTGAAAAGTTATCTACTTTGCCAATAGAATTGGCAGAGAGCGTGGAGATGCAAATATTGAACCTTATATATGCTGCAATACAGCAGCATCGCGCAGAATCCACCAATGTATTAAATGATTAAATTCAGATTTCTATTTTTTCTAGCTTTGAAAACACAAAAATAAATACAAAACGTAAATTATGTTAGAATCTTTAATTTTTACCCTTCTTAAAAACCCGGCTTTGGACCAGGCGTGATTTTTCGCTAGCGCATTCTTTGTTTAGTATGGTATACACTCAGTATACACTCATCCTTCTAAACCTACTGATGTATGCGATGAGTAAAGACATACTCACTCAAAAGGTTTCTTACTTCGAAAGCTTGTTGGGAACTGTTATTCCCTCTATATAACCTAGACTGCCTTCCAAGAGGTTGACTCTCTCTTCTCCAATCTCCCTGCGAAGTGATTTCACCTTCAGTATTGAAGGTGTCCGCAAAACCTTGAGGGCAATAGGCATCATTATTGAGAGTTTTGAGATAATTATGTAAGATAATTGATGCCAAAACTATCTTTTCTGCGTGGTCTGGTAGCATTATCAAAGTGGTTTTCAAAATTCGCCAGCGAGCAACTAAAATGCCAAAAGCATTTTCAATTGTTCGCCGAGCACGTGAAAGCCGCATATTGAAATTTTCCCGGATCGGTGGGAGAAGCTTACCGGGGAAAGGCCGCATTAAGTTTGGCTTAAGAGGGAAAGCAGCATCTCCTACAATGTAGTGCGGCGTCTCAACTGAAGAATTGGGTAATCGTGCGGCAGGTGGTAAGTTCAGAGATCCGTCAAACAATCGTTTGCCAAACTCTGAACAAGCAAACACTCCTCCGTCACTGTTTCCCCCATAAGCTCCAACATCTACCGGAACAAATTTATAACTCGCATCACAAACTGCCATCAAGTTGATGCTGTGGGTCCCTTTATAATTAAAAAACAAAGAACCAGAGTTCGGGGGAGCTTCAATGTTGACATGCTTCCCGTCAACAGCACCACAACAATTGGGCAAATCCCAAAGCTGATAGAACTGGGCAGCGTTTCTGGACCAATCTTCTTTTGTAAGTTCCGGCAAGAATTTCTCCTTCAGCTCGCTCCACAGAACTTCACATACTTCTCGAATGATGACTCTTGAAGTAGTCTCTCCAACTTTGAAGCTTAACGCCAGAAAAGGAATGTCGGGTCCATGAGCGAGATATCTGTAAAAAATATAAAATGACGAATAAAACAAACAAATAAACAAATACACACCCACACAAACACACACACACACACACACACACACACACACACACACACACACACACACACACACACACACACACACACACACACACACACACACACACACACACACACACACACACACACACACACACACACACACACACACACACACACACACACACACACACACACGTACACACAAACGTGAGTGAATTGAAAAACACTTACACCAATGTATGGAAAAGCCGAAACACGGGACTAAGGGGAGTTCTTAACGATTTTTTCTTGAGTCTATGTTCTACCATAGCAAGAAGGGTTTGAAAAGCTTCTGGGCTCATACGCGTAGCCCGAAAAAACTTCTCCGGGTTCTGCAGCATCATCCTAAAATTCGTTGCGAAGAAGCCTGACCCAGCTCGGTCTTCAAGGAGTGGATGCACCCACCATCTTCTCTCGGAGATTTGTTTAGAAACACCTCCTTTGTATATCTCGTGCGCCTTATATAAACCATACACTGAGATCAAACGCGTGATATCCATTTCTAAAGAGAACTTATTTGCTGATAATAGCGTATTGCGAATGATGAGGGAATCAACAAAAAATTGCTTTTGAACTGTCATCAACCGGATTGGTTGTGTGTTGGTTTTCCGTTTTGCGTACGTTTTCCATTTTAGTACAAAACGGATCAAACGGATCAGAAAACGCAAACTCGAACGCAACCGCAACGTACCCATTGTGCGCTGGCCTTTCCAGTCGAGCGCTCCGTTGACTCTTCCACGTTTGCACATCACCGGAGAAAATTAGATACCTTTCGCTGCCAACCAGCCAACCATCCAGCCAGCCAGTCATCCTGCTCGTTTGTTTGATTATGCAACCCGATATGGCGTATAATCGAAGGAAAATCGATAAAAGTAGCAACCATCCCTTGACACCCAACCCCTGCGTAAAACAGAGCAGTCGATTCACTTTCCCGACAACTTTGTAACAACAACAAAAACAATAACAACACCAAAAAGGTGTAAACAGTCTCTCTTGCGCCTTGTGGTTGTTTTACACTGATATAAAGAAACATTGAATTTTCTGCGTTATCTAATGCACATAAAGGGAATGCTAGATTTGTTTGAAAATAATGGGATATTTCATGTAAAGTTAAGCCAGATAACGCCTGAGTCTAGCCTGTTGTATGAAAGATTGCAAACATTGTTGTATGGCGCATGAAAGATTGCAAACAATTTCGTTGATTACGCGTCCTTTGGCCTAGAATTAAACGAGGGGAAATTTTGCGCGCTAGTTAAAATTTATTATATTTTCCGGTGTACACAGTTTTAAAATAACATGTAATTTTCTGCGTTTCTTATGCACATAAAAGGAACGCTAGATTTGGCAGAAATTAATGGGATATTTCATGTACATTTAAGCCAGATAACGCCTTAATATAGTCTGTTGTATGAAAGATTGCAAACATTGTTATATGGCGCAAGAAAGATTGCAAATAATGTCGTTGATTATGCTTCCTTTGGCTTAGAATTAAACGAAGGGAAATTTTGCGCGCTAGTTAAAATTCATTATTTTTGCCTGTGTAGTTATCAAATAGTTACAAGGAGACCAGTCTTTAGAAGTTGTTCATATTAGCCTCCAGAAACAGAAAAAAAATACCAACAGGATACGCATGTAGATCTATAAACCTTACTCCTGAGAGCCCCCAAACAGAAAAAAATAATGAATTTTAACAGGCGTGTAAAATTTCCCCTCGTTTAATTTCAAGCCAAAGCTGGCGTAAACAACAAAATTGTTTGCAATCTTTAATGCACCATACCACAATGTTTGCAATCTTTCTTACAACAGGCTAGATTCAGGCGTTATCTGGCTTAAACTTTCATGAAATATCCCATTATTGTCGGCCAAATCTAGCATGCCCTTCATGCGCATTAGATAACGCAGAAAATTAAATGTTTCGTTTTATCTGTGCAGATGGAAAAGAAACTTTATAAAACCAAAATTTTACTAACCTTCGATCCCAAATACTGATGACTATTCCAACCAACAGTCTCTGTGAATATCCGGGAGATCCGGGAAGGAATTCCCCAAACTGCAGCGTTTTTTTTGCCGCTGCCGCAGCGAAATAGCGGTGAAAAAATCGCCACAATGAGATTATATGGCGGCTTATTAGAGCGCCCAAACCGACGCGATGCGTTTTTAAATTGCGTTGGTTTGTGCGCTCCCATAAGCCGCCATGTAATCTCATCGCAGCGATTTTTTCGCCGCGATTTCGCAGCGGCGGCAGCAAAACAAAACGCTGCAGTTTGGAGAGGCCTTTAAACTTTCTTCCTTTCTCGCTTTGCGCAGGCCTATCAGCCTATAATATAGGCTTAGTTATGTTTAACGCACGCACACAGTGCCATTTAGATTAAAAGAGTGCAAGTGAGGAGGAAAATAATTTGGAGGATATCAAACCATCGTTCCTCGGCATGTGCCAGAAAGGGACAGGTGATTGAACGTCAAAAAGCTTAATACGCCTTGATTTCACTTTTCTCTTGCACGCAACGTCTGTAAAAAATGTCTAGGTCATTGCGTCAATAACATACAGAAATGTCATGTTAAGAGTTTTTTTCCAGTCAAGAAAGGATACATTATGGGCCAATAGGTCTGTGCCATTACAGAGAGGAAAGAAAGGATTGGACCTACTAAATTTAGCGTATTTTTGGTAAGCGCAAGTTTATTTCATTTTCAAACTACGATAAACGAATTAAACTCGTACTTTTAGATTTCCTACTGTTGTTCCGCAACAAGAACATAGTTGTTAAAATAAGCTGGAGATCGTTTGTTTCGTGCGGAACGTCGAATCTCTTGTTCGCCTTCTCTTAGTTTCTTCTTAGCACTGGTAGCTCTGCAGATTTCGTGTTTAGTTCGAAACCGCTTTTCTGTGGATTGGTTAATCTCCAATCATAGACCTTCTTAGTCTGTGACACATGTCGTTTAAGGATTTGGCCCGATTCATCACTTAAAACTAATCTCTTTTTCTGCATCACGGTAAATTTCCGAGTATCGAATCGGGATTCCGCTTTGCCCTTGATGTGTCGCTCCACCGCAACTTTATCACCAGGGGTCGCATTGTGGAACTCGAAACGAAGAATTTTTTCTCACAAGCATTCGTACAAAAAGTCTTTCGTTTCGAACTGCAAAATGTCACCCCAGGTTTTATCCGACATACACGAGCTTTACGCCTATGATCTTCTCGTTTCTTGCCTTCCATTTAAGCTTTGCAATCTCTAGCACTTAACAGGACATCATCAACAATAGCTTTGCCAGGACAAATCAGCGGTAGCTTTCATTTAACTTTCCGTCCCATCATCACCTCCTCCGGTGGAACTCTTGTGATAGAGTGAGCAGCAGCATTATATGCGTTGATTGCAGCGTTCAGTTCTTCCGCATAGCTTGTTCCATTGGTAGATGCAGCAATCATTGCTTTATTAACTAGCTTCATACAACTCTCGGCTAGTCCGTTTTGTTGGGGGTGTAAAGGAGTGGAAAATATTAGGTTAATTCCACGTTCGAGGCAATATCGTTTATACCTCGCCGTTCAATGGGGGGCCGTTATCCGATTTTATGCACTCTGGGAAACCTTCATTCTCCAAAACTGCATCCAAAACCTTCCTCGTGCTCTCAAAACTTGTGGACTTAACTGGTTTTGCAATCACGAATCTGAAATGAATCGAACTATAAGAAGGCTAATACCCTTGAATGACTTATTTCCACATCCACCTGGACCGATAATCAACAATAACCAATAACGAGATTCCACCGAATATAGTGTAAGGCCCATTAAAATCCATGGCAATTGTTTCCCATACTTAATTAGGGGCAAAAACACGCTGCATGGTAAAAGGCGTTTGTCAAATCGAGCTTTGAGAAGAATTTTGCCCCATGAAGTTTGATCCTCATTTCATGCAACAACGGTAGTCGATAATATTCACGTTTGATTGCTCGATTCAGTGCTCGCATGTTGACAACAAAGGTCTGTATCCGCAATAATGCGGACACCTCAAAACATGAATAAAACATAAATTTCGCATTACATTTCCGTCGTAGTTGTTTATTTCAGATTCATGGGATGTGTTTTAACTATTCGTAAAGACAAAACATGGTTATTCGGTATTTGCACAAAATTTTCGAACTTTGCGCTTAGCTCCGTCCATTAGGGTTTGTACAGACTCTTCAGAAATCGTAGAAGCCGTCTTTGTCCAAATTTGCTGGAAGTGTTTGATGTCTTTGATTCCTTGCTTCTTTCCAGAAAGCTTCCGCTTCATCAGAGCCCAATATCTCTCGATTGGTCGTAGCTCTGGGCAATTTGGCGGGTTTGAGGTTTTTGGTACAATGTTCACTTGTTTTGCTTGGTACCACTCCATCACAGTTTTAGCATAGTGGCATGATGCCAATTCGGGCCAGAACAAAGGTTTTTCTTTGTGACTTTTGATGATGGGTAGCAATCGCTTCTGCAGACACTCTTTCTGATAGATCTCCTTGTTGATTGTGCCTGTAGTGACGAAAGATTTACTCTTTTTGCCACACGTGCAAATTGCTTGCCATTCAAGGTATTTTTTGGGAAATGTCGATGCCTTCTTCGTTCGGAAATGCTCAGTTGTAGCATTTCTGGTCATAGCAGAATAAAAAACCAGCCCTGGAAGCTACTTGAAATCCTCCAGGACGTAAGTTTCATCGTCCATAACAACGCATGAAAACTTCGTCAAATATTTGCAGTACAAACGTCGAGCCCGTGATTTTGCTGCCAAGTTCTGTTTGTTGTTGCAATTTGGAACTGTTTTTACTTTATACGACTTAAGTCCCAAACGTTGTTTTGATTTTTGAACAAAACCAGGCGACATCCCTATTTTACGAGCCACCGTTCGAATAGAGAGATTTGGGTTTTTCGTTAATATCCTTTTCACCTTTCGGTCCATGACAGGATCAGCGCATCCAATGTTTTTGCCACTTCTCGGTTTCCTCTCCACCTTCAAACGTTCCGAAAATGATTTGAGAACATCGTGAACAGTGGATTTAGGCAAATCCAATGTTTTTGCAAGGTCCCGTATTGACAAGTCAGGATTTGCCGTACGCCCGTACAAAATTCGCTCGCGCACTTGTTTTTCTTTCGTCGTCATCTTGAATACTGAACATGAAATGTTAATATCAATCATAGCCTTTTTCATCATAGTCTCTCAGCTATATAACATTGAAATTTTAAATTCCTACGTTCAATATTTCCAAAGTTACAATAATTTGAAGGTGTCCGGATTAATGTGGATACAGACCTTAGGCGGAAATCGTCATTGCCCTTGGCAACCGCGGACATACCGCTAATCCAATTAGGGGCGAATGTTACTCGTTCGATGATTCCCCGAGCTTCCATATTCTGGAGTCTTGTTCTCGCACTTTCTCTGTAGGCCGCCGGAACGTTATTATACGCGTTTCTGATCGGTGGTATGGATTTGTCAACGCTAAATCTTACGACTACACCCGGTATCTTCGGAAATATTCCACTTCCTTTCGGTACTTCACAGGCGTTGACGGACGCACCTTTAATAGCTTCATATCGTTTGCCGTAGACCGACTCAAGAGTGAACGACGATCATCCGTGACCACCAAGAATTCAGCAATAATAGACGGTTTCTGGCACCTTACTACCTCGATTTTTGCCCTAAACCCGTATTTTACCGAGATTGGTTTGGTTGAAGCGTAAGATCGAAGATCATGGTTGGTCGACAATTTTATTAACTCCAGGTTCGCGTAACCTGAATTGAACTCGTATTCGAGTTTACTCCAGTCGTCGCCACCAATGATATTGACATCCGCTCCAGAGTCTTTCAAGAATCGGATTGGGGTCGCAGATCCAAGACGACATTCCACAAGCGCATCTGTGACCGACAACGCATTGATTTGCTAGAATATGAATGAGGACACAATTGGATGTTTTGTCGAATATTTAAATATTTTGCAATTGTTTCTGTTTTAACACATTCATCTTTCTTAAATGTTATATTTTAGCTTCTTCAAAGCTTATCGACACTTTCCTTATCTTCTTTTTCATTATGCCACTCTTGGGCGTGTTCCCGCTCAGCTTGAATGCTGTTCGTGATCTTCTTCCGACATGCTGCTTCGAAATTACCCCGTTCTCCACAAGCGTTGCATTTACGACCAACGGCTGGACAAGACCCGAACTTGTGGAATAGTCGATAGCATTGTGAACGATGGGAGCGACGTCCTAATCCATGATGTCCACTTTCATCTGTAGCTCGCTGTTTCTTGGATTGTATTCCACTGTTTTCAGTTGCGACGTACTGCCGTTTCCGTTGAAATCGATCATTGGATGGACGCTGCCGATTCCGTTCCACTTCAAAAGCTTCAGAGGATTCGGTTTGTGATGTTCCGGCTAGGTACGCTTCTTCTCGGGTTGCTTATAGGACTATGAAAGTCGTTTCATATCCAAGCATTCTCGCCGCCATTGCCAGTTCTTTGTTCCTCATTCCATTTAGTAGCTGCATCCGGATAAATCGGTCTTCATCGTTGCTGCTGTATCTGCAAAGCCGCACTTTTTGCATCAGGCGTGCGTGGAAAGCTATCGCTGGCTCATCTGCCCCCTGCTTCATATTCGAGAATGTCTCGTGTTCAGCAGTAATGTCCACCATCGATTTAAGATAGGTTTCGATGTTTTTAACGAAGTTTTCGTAGCAGTTTGGCTCACGTAGGCTCGGTCGAAGCCTGGCTGCTCTAGCTATTCCCTGCAGTTTCTTACCTAAAGATAGGTACAGTATCTGAGAACGCTTCACTGGATCGTTAATGTTAGAAATCGATGCAGCAATTTCGAACCGGTCAATAAACCGATTCCATTGTTCCCACATTTGGTTCCCCGGCACATTGTTCGGGAAAGGTTGGATATTTTCCCAACGCATGCTGGCTGTGCCTGTGGAAGGTCCTGCCAATTCAGATGTGACATTCCAGCTACGGTCGTCCTCGTACTGTGTTGGGGGCTCAGAGCCCATTTTTTTAATTAATTGGTTCAAAACATTTTCCATTTTCTCCATTCTTCGGATGTACTCCGGATTTTCCTGTTCCTTAGCGTTTATTTTAAAGCTTGCCTCCGAGCTTGTTTCTGAATATGAACTACTGTCATTCATATAGGGTCCATTATTCAATTCATATCGGAATCACTGTGGTATGCGGGAGCTCGAACGTATTTTCCGTCGCTTGACATTTTTGGGTTTCGTTTTGAACTTCGGATATTTCAAATCTGTAGAATAATAGAAATGAAATTTCCGTTTATTGCCTCTAGTTTTCCCAAATTTATTCTCTTTTCAGTTCAGCATTTGCGGGACAGAAAGTTGAATGCTATTTATGTTCTTATTTCTTTTGTTCCATTTCATTCTTTGATTCTGTTTTTCATTCATTTCCAGGTCCATCGGTATTTCAAACAAATTGTATACCAAATTTGGACAAGCGTGCTTTATGTGGCCATCCCAAGTCACTGTCAAGATTGTGACTTAAGAAATGTTGCTGACCGGATCGTAGCAAAAAAACATAAACGGTCCTCTAAGGTCGGATACAGAAGCAAATTGTGGTTATCTGGAGTCGCTTTCAAGACATAATCGTGTTCACCCATGTCAGGTCCAAGAACCAATCACGGTCATTCCGAGCCGTTTCCGAAACAAAATAACGGTCATCCCGAACCGCTTGCATAACAAAATTGCGGTCATCCCGAGCCGCTCCCAAAACAAACCTGCGGTCGTCCCGAGCCGCATTCAAGGAACAATCGCGGTCATCCCGAGCCGCTTCCAAAACAAAATCGCGGTCATCCCGAGCCGCTCCCAAAACAAACCTGCGGTCATCCCGAGCCGCTTCCAAACAAAATCGCGGTCATCCCGAGCCGCATTCCAGAAATATAAACTGTAACCATCCTGGGTCACGTTAAAGGCAGCACTACTTTGCTTTATTACCATTTTTTTTGGAAGGTTAACTGTGTCCACTATAATCCTTTTGAGAAATATTGAAGTGAAATTAAAGCTTCGGCTCTTGGGAGCCATTTTTTTTTTCAAATTTCTAAAAATTTCTGCAATGCGATGGGTGATTCCTCAGGACAAATAAGTAAGTTTGATATTATTCAGTTTTCTGTTGAAAATTCAGCAGTCTGGCCGGATCGCCAATGTGAATATCCGAAAATCAAGAAATCACCCAACGCGCTGCACTATACTTTAGGACGACCTTACCTCGTTCACTGACAGACAAGAAAAAGGGAGATGCTTAGTCACGAGTCTATGCCTACTGTGATAGTGATATGCCAAAGATATGCGTACAAGGTAGACCATATTTAAGGGACGTAACGGACGTGACTGGCAGTGTTGGCTATCTATCCACGTTGTACCACACAAACTCGTTCCAACGGACCTCTTTGAATACGTACCGTATTCATAATTATCATATCAGTAGGACTAAAAGTAGTGCAAAAAGAAACAAATCTGATCAATCTTAGTGAAATTCAGCTGCAGTGATGACATTGGAGACAATTTACGAGACATCATCAATACTTTTTTGATGACTGCTACTGTTCCTAGCTCTGGGAAGGAATCTATAGTGATCCAAATTGAACATTTATTATTTTATAGTAAAATAACAGTGTTGTAATAATTTCGTGTTCGTTTTTTATGATTGAGTCAGTGCATGATCGAGTCCGACCTGTACTGCACTATGAGTTGTATAATGTAGAAACAAAGTTTGAGAAATAATGAAAAATCATTGCTCTGAAGTTTTCTGCGTTAGATGATTATCACAGAAAACATAACAATGATGCGTTTTCCACCCCCGCACTCCTCTTGAACTTTGGTGCTGATGCCCCATTGCAGGCTTTGTAGAATCTACCGTGTATGCATCGTTTCACATTTACAGGTTGTTGGTAGTTGCCCTGCTCGTCTTCCTTGTAGTTTTTTTCACATTGGCTCCTCCACTTTACCCATCATCATCATCATTATCATCATCATCATCATCATCATCATCATCATCATCATCATCATCATCATCGCCGTATATATGTTCAATGCCATTTATTGGCAGTCGAGGCTGGAGGCTTTTCGATGCGAATCAGGCCAAACTTCCATTTAATTTCCTGACACAAATATATACAGCAATACGAACGGCAACTTATGCAGACAAGTGGGGAAATGTTTATCCATGGAAAAGTGGAAAACTCGTTGGCTTTTTCGCCGGTTGTTGAATCCGGACGTGATGGACGTTGATAAGGTGTACTGGGCTCTGCCGCTGGGCCTTTCAGTTAATCCTCGCCAAATTTACCTGAATAGGTATGTGAATGAGATGGTCGCTTTTTTTTTGACATGCAGTATTTTGCTCGAGGAGACTTCCATAAGCGGCTTGTTTTCTTTTGAGGATCATAGATAAAATACATTTTTCCAATGTTAACTTCCCGTGTAGCTTCATTGGATTCTCCAGGTTGAGCATGAACAACAAAATTTAACTCAGATTGAAACATTCATAATCAAACTTGAGAAAATTTCTGTACAGACAACCTAAAAAATCGTATTTTGTGTGTGGCTAAATAAAATTTCTTCACGAACCGACTGTCCCAATAATTCGGACAGTTCCGGAGCGAAATCCTGATAAAAAAAACGTAAATAACTCTCTCAATTCTAACCCGACGGCTGGGCAGATATTCTTGTTTTGACCCTTTCTAATGACGCCTATAAATCTTCATTTTGTGCTGGTTGGTATGTGTTCTAATGTGAAATTACGTATCCGTTGATGGTGGTGATGATATGACGAGGACGGATGGCAGTGACGTTGCGGGAAAGGTTTTGGCCTTTCAATTAATTAGAGCTTCACGAAAGAGTTTGACCACTGACCTGTGGTTGTTTTGAATGATTTCCTTTGTTTAATTTTATGCCAACGGATTCGAGGTTGAAACGGTAAGACGTTTCCCATTTGCGATAATGTTCTTTAAAACAGAAGCATCAACAGTAAAACTATTCTGTTATCTCTCTGAAAACAAATAACAGTAGGGTTTTGGATAAGATTTCCAGCCTGCTTTCACCTGAAGAAGCTTACTATTGACGAATTTCACGCCAACTCACCCAGTGTTTGGCAGCACTAGAGGTTCCATTTCCCGACCAATTTGCTTGTCCCGGGATTCGGGATAAAATTTGTTGCTTGTCCCGGGAAATCCCGCGATCCCGGGATTTTTTTCAATGTGCTTATAAATATACCAAAAAATCAATGGTTCAAATCAAGTAACTGGTCTTATCAATTTGAATTCGTTCTTTGAAAATACGACTTCAAGAAGCACATGTTATTAATGCTTTCATCGGAAAGTGAGGTTCGCTTTTCAGAACAGATATTTCTGGGGTTCGAAAAGATGTGCTCGCTATTAGTTGACGTCGGTTTGATTTATTTTAAGCCGCCGAAAATGATTTCAAGATTCCGGCTTAACTTACCATGTAGCTCAAAAAGTGACAGCTCTTTCGCAATTACTTTTGAAAAATAAATCATTGTCGAATCAGTCCGGGACGGGTTGGCATATTCCTTTATAGCCGATTCCAGTTCTTCACGCATGCTCGATGGTGTCGATCCTGAATCGACATGCATACAGGACAATCCAGCATTCAACTCGGCAGCATCATCATCGGTCTGTCTTTGGCAGTCTTGCAACAGTCGAACTCCCAGTTCCGTGATGAACTTAATCATTTGCGTTTTCGATGAGCTTTACAGTTCTGCTGGCACTTGCGTTGACAACGGAAGACCTTGAAGGAACTTCCGCGCTGTTATTATTTCCTTTTGGCGCCGTTCGTTGATTCTTTTCGTGATTGCATCGAAGAGGTCGTTTCCAACTTTGGAGTTACTTTTCTTAAGCTTCGAATTTGTATTTGTATTTGGACTATAGGCTGTAAGCCCGTTACCCTTCTTAAAATTAGAATACGACATACATATTTTACACATTACACACTTAGTTGGCCTCTAAAATATAGTCTTAGTCTACCACGAATTACTTCTGTTGTCATATTAATAGAAATTACATCTTGTAGTCTGTTGAACTCATTCATAAATCTGCTTGTAGGCTCGTGCTGCGTGTAGTTTCTTGACCGCAATGGAGGATCGAATACCTTTCGTCGACGTAGAGAAACCGATCGTAAAGCAACGAACTCTGAATCCGCCCACTTAATATATTGCAGAAGAATACTGTGTCGGCGATTTTGTGTCTACTACTGATTGTGTCAATGTCAACCAGACAGCAGAGGTCTTCGTATGCTGGCAACCGTTCTCCACTCCATCCAAGATTCCTCAAAGCAAATTTCAGGAACTTTTTCTGAACTCCCTCTAGCCTTTGGATATGCACTTCGTACTGTGGTCGCCATATCACACTCGCGAAGTCGAGTTTAGTCCTAACGAGGCTGATGTATATTGTAAGGATTGCATAGGGATCAGTAAATTCTCGCCCGAAACGTCTAGTGAGTGCAAAGAGCTTCAACGATTCCTTAATAACATTGTTGATGTGATCATTAAATGTTAGGGACTGGTCCATCGTTACTCCCAAGTCCCGAATACTCTCAGCTCGTTGCAGGATCGAATTCTCCAATGTGTAGTTGCAAATGATTGGTTGAACTCTCCTGGTGTACGTCATAACGGAGCATTTGCTTGGGTTTATGCTAAGTCCGTTTTCACCGACAAACCTAACAAAATTGTTTAAATCCTGTTGGAGCAAAAGGCAGTCATCGGCTATTTTCACCGGTAGGAAAATTTTCACATCATCTGCGTAGATGAGCACTATTGCTTTTGTCATGAATGACGGCAGCTTATTCATAACCATGACAAAAAGCAGTGGGCCTAGGTGGCTACCCTGTGGAACTCCTGAACGTACGACAAAGGTACCAGATGCATTGTTGAGCACTCTGACGAACTGTATTCTCTCCTGAAGATATGACTTGATCCATTCAAACAACATGCCGCCGATACCGAAATCAGCTGCAGCACGCATTATGCTATCTATTCCCACCACATCGAAAGCCTTGCTCATATCCGTATATACGCAGTCAACTTGATACCCCTTTGATATATAATCAGTCACCATGGAAGTGAATTCACCCAGGTTCGTCACAACTGACTTTCTTTTCAGGAACCCATGCTGTGCAGTTGAAACACGATCGTTGATTCGTTCATATAGATGGGAGTAAACAAGTTGCTTGAACAGTTTTGGCATCGTGGACTGAATAGCTACGCCCCGGTAGTTTTCAGCGTCAGAACGGGATCCTTTTTTATGAATAGGCGTTATATGAGATATTTTCCATATAGGCGGGAAAAAACCATACGAAAGAGTAGCGTTAAAAAGAATGGTCAAGGGTTCGACGAGCTCATCCTTGAATTCCTTCAGAACCTTAGCTGGCAACCTGTCGGGTCCTGCTGATTTGCTTGAGTCTAGATCCGACAAACTTTTTCTTACTTCTTCACTTGGTAGCTCTAAAAAGTCAACGGCCGCACCGACAGGGGTGTTGATTTCAGTGGAGTGATCGTTTCGATAAACATTTTTGAAATATTCAGCGAAGAGTTCAGCGGTATCCTGTCCATTAGCAGAAGATCTGTTTCCATACTTAATCACCTCCGGTATCCCGATGTTTTTTCGCCTGCTATTCACGAACTTCCAGAAAGATTTAGGATTTTCTTTAATTCCATTCTGAATCCCTGTGATATAAACTTGATACGCTTCTCTGTGCAGCACTTTACAAGAAACTCAAGCTGCCTTCCGCAGGCAGCAATGTAGCATCTCGTCTTCCCAATGCTTCCGAAGCGAGTCTGATTGGCTGAAGAGCTTCCTGAAGGTTTTTTGCAACCTCGAAATCACTGTCCAACATAAGACCTGAAAGGCCTATTTAGGAAAGTGTCTTGATGCAATCAAGACCGCGAATGAAGTGCTCCAGCATTGTTTCAGTCGAGTTCCAACGAGTTTTGACGTCCACACACAGTTGAAGTGGTTTATGTAACATTTTCGTGATTTTTTCTTGAAGCAGTGCATTCTTAACAGGCGATTTTCGAAAAAATTTCACGACTCTTCGAATACGTTTCAGAGACTCTCCAAATCGCGTGGTGTACAAGTCTTTAATTGAAATAAATAAGCTGTTTTCTTTAATATGAACAGGAACATTCCAATATATTTACCCGAAGAACCAACTTCATCATCGTAGTTATCACTATCCGAATCGTTGCTATCTGAATCCTCATTTTCAATTGGTACCGGTGGCTGATCCTTGTACAGGATATCGCAAAGCCCCAAGTGAATCGCATGGTTGTAACACTGCTGATGAAGGTAATCCGACAATCTTCCAAACTTCGTCATCACTCGAGCTCCGTCAGTCGTTGATGCTACAATGTTTCCATCCTTAATACCGAATTTCCGGACCATATCCTTGAGCATTTCCAAAACCTTTTCAGCAGGTAGTGATCCACGAATTTTGCCGAGACCAAGGTTGTAGAATGATCCGTCAGCAAAATGGACATTCACGTTTAAGTAGCGCTTGTTGCTTAGACTTATCCACTCATCCAAAGTGAGACTAACCAGTTCACCGCTATCGATACGCTTTACTATTTCATCCCACGTTTTCTGCTGAGCGTATCCATAGTATTCGGCGACCAGCTTCATGACGGATGTATTCGACGTTGGCAGAGAATATCCACGATCTGCGATCGATTGTCTGATGAACTTGCTGTTGGTGATTGCATTGATCGAAAATCCGTCCTCTGCTGCCAGCCGAGCTACAATTTCCGCCAGTGACTGACGTTTAACGAACTTGAGCATCGATACTTGTTTCACGGGGACATTCGGTGTGGATGATTTAACTTTCGCAGCAGACTCACTAGGATTTGTGGGGGGTTTGGAATCCATGTCGTGTTTGTTCTTCATGTGCCGGAGCAAGCCACTAGTCGAAGAGCCCTTGCACGACAAAATTTGCTCGCACTTCCGACATCGTGCTTTTTCTTTGTCATCCGCAATTCTATCGAAGTGTTTCCAAATTTCAGCCATGCCTTTAAAATAATTGGATGTAAGGCTACATAAGCACAAATTTTGTATTACTACTTACTTTGATGTAACGGCAATCCGAAATTATTCAATGAACACAGAAGCAGTAATCAGAGAATGAAAACAATGTTTTGAAAGGAAATGACAGCTTGCGTCGTATTGGCGAGCACGCGTGTGTGTGTGTGTGTGTGTTAAATGTGTAGGCAAAAGTGCGAATGCCTACTGAACCAACACAAAAAGAATGATGCATTTTCATGAATTATGTATAACATCGATGTAGGTACTGTGAATATGTATGTTGGCGTTGTATTGGTTATATTGAATGCGCGAAAACGGTACACTGAAATTTATTGGGAAGTATCAAAGCAAAAAAATATGTAAGAAATGTGTGTCCCGGGAATCCCGGGATTTTCGGGACGGTGAAAAATCTTATCGCGCGATTCGGGAAATCCCGAATTTTTCAAGATCCCGGGATTTTTTTGTCCCGGGATATCCCGGGTTGGAACCTCTAGGCAGCACCCTCTCAGAATCCGATTAAATTTTGTGGGTGTGTTGACTGTGTCTTTTCAAGCAACTTTGAATACTTTGTTTTTTCAAAATTTGTATAGACTTTCATTTGAAAAGGGCTTAAGTTTTTTAATCGATTTTTTTAATATCAACATAACTCAAAAAGGACTAGACTGACGAAAAAGTGATTTATGGGTGACTTTTAGAAAATCGTCTGAACTTTTATGAAAAAAATTGTAAGAATTGTAAAATCGACTCTTACACACTAAAAAAAAATATTTTAAAATTTAAAGTCAATTTGCAAAAAATGGGTATGTTAGAATTGGACGAATTTTTTTTTTAATACAGGCAATATAATTGTCTAAAAGTTCGCCATGCAAAGCAAGATGGGCACTTTTAAGACAAATAAGTTTTTCTAACAACAAATTTTTCATGTCAACATAACTCAAAAGGACTAGACCTACAAAAAAAAGATGTATGGGTTCTTTTTAGAAAATTGTCTTAACTTTTATGAAAAAAATTGTAAAAATTGTAAAATCGATTCTTACACGCTAAAACAAAATATTTTAAAATTAAAAGTCAATTTCCAAAAAATTGCTATCTTCGAATTGGACGATTTTTTTTCTAAATAAAGGCAATATAATTGTCTTAAAGTCCGCCATACATTGCGAGATGAGCTCTTTTAAGTAAAAAAAAAGTGTTTCTAACAACACATTTTTCATGTCATGTTTTTACCGTGTATCACGCCACTTCGTCTTAAAATTTGGTCCTAAAACCTCACAGAAGCCAATTAAATTTAATTATAATGACAATTTGGTTTTTTAATTGTCTTTGAATGTTTGAAAAATTATGGCTACCATATGGAAAGGGCTTATATTTAAATTTTTTTTTTTTTAAATTTAAGTTATAATACAATTAAATCAGGTGGTTGATCCTGTTTATTACCAAAACTTTGAAGTAAATTACAAGAAGGACAAGAAATTGGAAAACAAAAGCTTTATCATAATATCTAAAGTATTGACCCATGACTCAATAGCAGTTCAAATGTTTTTATCAAAATTGCTAGATTTCATTAAATAAAATTCAATATATTGCTCAAAAATTATTTTCATGTCAGATGGAGCAGCGGCCCATTACAAGAACAAAAAGAACTTTGCCAGGTTGTGCAATTTCAAGTCCAAGTATGGATTGGAAGCAGAGTGGCACTTCGTTGCAACGTCTCATGGGTCTATTTGATGCTATTGTTGGTACTCTCAAGCGAATGGCAAAGAGAGCTAGCCTTGCTCAAGATTAAGGAAACACAATCAAAACTCCTCGGGAACTATATGACTGTGCAGTTGAACAGCCAAATAAAAGTATTCATATCAGCAAAAATGCAAAAAAAAAGTATGCAAAAATGTCAGAAGCTCTTGAGGAGTTATATAGCCACGTAAAGACAATACCTGGTACACAGGTCATTGTTTTGTACCTATTTCAGCTTAAGGGTTCTCTGATTCAAAGGATAATCCAAAGAAATTTGATTTGTTTGTGAAAGATTCATAAATTAAATATATGAAGCTATTTTAATTACTGATACGTCAAAATGTACAAATAAAATAAATAAAATCAAACTTTTATCAAGCAAAAACCTATGAGGTTTAATTGACATAAACAGAATTTCAAAAATTCATATAACGTCATATTTGAATCGTCTTTAAATGGAAAATCAAGTCTTATCAAATTAGAATTTTCTTTTCTTTTTTTTACCCTGGTGAGCGAACTTACGGCAGTTAGCTGGGACCTTATTTGCTGCTCACGTGGTAAAATATCCGGTTTCCTGTCAGCCGTTGCCGTCTAGAGTCAGATATGTCTCGTCATCCTTCATAACCACTACATCGCGCCTCGACGGAAAATTCCTCCGGCAAGGCCGCCGTTTACCTTCGCTTTCGCATGACAATGTCCATAGAATGGAAGTTTATTTCGACGGTTTCTTCTGTTGCACTGACCTCTCGGCTCAGCAATGAACGATTTCCATTGGTTTTGCGCTTAAGCTTCTACTGGACGGAAAAAGGCTTCCTCTTGATGTAGAAGGAAATGTTCGCTCATCACCATGAGGCCCCAAGAGTGGACAGTAATGTTTGCTAGAATGAAAGATGTTATGTAGAGAAAGTGTTGATACTTCCGTCAGTGTACGGCAGAAGTATTGAAAATTGAGCGAAGGGCTTGGATATAGCAGTACTCTAACCAAGCACGCATTTCTTTGCCTTACATCCCCAACTCTCTCTCCTTTTTGGGTTTATTTTTATGCACAACGTCTGGTTTTTACTCAATTTTCTCAATTCCTCTCGATGCTCTTTCTATTGTCCAGTAATGGCCTTATCTTATAGATGCTGAATCTGTTGTATTCCATCCACACAAAGGGCCCAACGATGCTGGACTGCTTGTAGGTGGTAATAAGAAACCATAGCCTTTTTACTTCTTTCGCTATGTATTCTGCAAAATTACTGATATCGCTCCAAAAGTTTTACTGTGAATAACAAAGTTAAAGGCCGTTCACACCAAAATCCGGACAAAGTATTTATCCTATTTCTCAGTCAAATCACTAAGAAATGGAATGAAACTTGTTATGTACATAACCAATACATAGACAAACGTGAATAACACACATTGTATACAAATATGCATGATGTATTCAAGATGCCGCCGTCTGAACTAGCACGCCGGAAATCTATCTTGCAGCAATATTTGGAAAATCCCAATTCTACTGTTCGATTCTTCACAAAATCGTTAAATGTGCCAAAATCAACTGTTGCAGATGTAATCTAACGTTATAAAGAGGGTCTTACCGTCGAAAGGAAAGCTGGAAGTGGTGGTGAACATGAACAAAGCAACACAAGGAAGGAGAAAAGAGTCCTTGCTGCTTTTCAGGCAAACCCGATGGATTCTACACGGACAGTTGCAATAAAAGTGGAAATTTCAACCGGTTTTGTGCAAAAAGTGAGGTCTAAGGCTGGATTGAGATCATTCAAAGCTCAAACAAACCCAGAAATTCCCAAAATCAACGGTGTGTCTTGTTATCAAACGTTACAAGGATACTTTGAGTGTGGATAGAGCACAGCGCATCTTTCATAGAAGTGGGACTAGGGACAAAGAGCTGAGGAGAAGGGTGTTGAGGTGAAAGGCAACCCAGGTGTCTCCATACGTGATTTGGCAAAGTAATACGATTCCAACTTTTCCACTGTAAGTAACATCCTTTCAAGAGAAGGATATAAGTCTTTTTGTGCCAGTCAACATCCGAATCGCTCCCTGAAACAAAATTTGGTGATCAAAAGCGAGCACGATTACTATACAAACGAGTTCTGTCGAAATTTGATTGCTGTATTTTAATGGATGACGAAACATATGCCAACATGGATTATAAACAAATCCTAGGACGAAAATTTTACCTGACAACTGGTCGTGGGGATGTCCCTTCTAGGTATGAATGTGTTTTTGCTGATAAGTTTGCTCGGAAACTAATAATTTGGCAAGGAATCTGCTGTTGTGGCCTTAAAAACAAGGTTTTACATAAAAGAGTGTCTGAAAAAGCGGATTTTACCCTCCATTCGGCAACACAAGACGAACGTTATTGTTTGGCCGGATATAGCAGGCTGGTTCTACCATAGACTAACTCTAAGACCAGTAGGTCCCGAACAAATACGATTTTTTTCTTGGCTCAGTCAGTACTAGCACATCGGTCCCAAGCTCGGTCCCAAGCTTAATAATACACCCCTAATAATGAACTCACACGAACACACTCTCAAATATTCTGTCAAAATAACACAGCAAATCAGAACAAAGGCGCAAATATGTATAGTTAGGTGCTGGCTTCAAGGTGTACTTCGAACCAAGGGGTTCTACAACAGTGAACCAATTTCAAATCGCTAGTTGCACATTGATTGTTGGTACTACTATAAGGAGGTACTAGAATGGTATGCTGCAAATAATGTTATACTTATGACAGACATACAACGCTGACCGTTGTACGAACTGTCAAATGCTTTAATCCAGTACCAAAAAACACGTACTAGACTAAAGGAGTACAACCATAGACTAACTCTAAGACCAGTAGGTCCCGAACAAAAACGATATTTTTTTTGGCTCAGTCAGTACTAGCACATCGGTCCCAAGCTCGGTCCCAAGCTCAATGATTCGCCCCTAACAACGTAGCTCACACCAACACATTCTCAAATGTTGTGTCAAAATAACATAGTGAATCAAAACAACAACCAAGATACTAGTACCGGAAGGTACCGAAAAGCGCAAGAATTATTGCAAGGTGCAGACTGCAAGGTATACTTCGGACCTAGGGGTTCTACAACAGTGAACCAATTTCAAATCGCTAGTTGCACATTGATTGTTGGTACAACGCTGTACGTTGTATGTCTGTCCCAGGCATTAATTTCGTCGCCAAAGAGATGAATCCTCCGAATTGCCCTGAGTTCAGACCGATCGAAAAATATGGGGCAATTGTCAAGCGAAAACTTCGAGGATGCGGTAAAGAAGTGATTAATGCACAATGAATGCGTTTAAAGTGGAATAAGTTCGCCGGAACAGTGTCACCAGCGGCTGTGCAGATCATGATGGCATAGATCACAAGTAAAGTGCGACAGTTCGTTCGAAACGGTAAAATGTAATAATTTGTTTGAAAGCTGAATAAATACCCTATTGTTTGACGTTTTGATCAACCGTGTATGATGTTTAGTTCTTGAGTTATGATCACTTGAATGCGAAAACTATCTAACCGATCACCGTGAAAATTTGTATGGAGAAGTTTTTGGGGACGGTAAAGGTTCTTAAGATATTTTGAGACCCCTCCCTTCTTTGGAAAGGGGGGCTCCTATACAAATGAAGCACACATTTCTGCATAACTCGAGAACTAATGAAGCAAAGGAACCCAAATTAAGCATGCAGAAGTTTTTAGACACAAAAAATGTTTCTATGGTAGTTTGAGATCCCCCCCCCCCCCCTTCTAGAAAGGGAGGCTCCCATACAAAGGAAACAGAAGTTTCTGCATATCTCAAGAACTAATCAAGCAAATGGAACCGAATTTGGCATGTGGGGTTTTCTGGTAGCGAAAAATGTTTCTATGGTGGTTTGAGACCCCTCCTCTCTCCTAGAAGGGGTACTGTCATTCAAATGAAAATGAAATTTATTTATAACTCTAGATCTAATAAAGCGAATGGAACCAAATTTGGCATGCGGGGATTTTGAAGGCAATAAATGTTTCTACGGTAGTTTGAGACCCCTCTCCTCTCTTCGGTAGGGGGGGGCTCCCATACCAACGAAACACAAGTTTCTGCAAAACTCGAGAACTAATCAAGTAAATGGAACCAAATTTGGCAGGTGGAGGTTTTTGAAGGCAAGATATGTTTCTATTGTGGTTTGAGACTCCTCTGCTCACTGAAAGAGGGGGCTCTCAAACGAAAGGAAAAAGAATTTTGGAAAAACTGGAGAAAAAATAATGAAAATGAAACAAATTGGGGGGGGGGGGTTGTTTGCGCAAACCCTAGCAGTAAAGTTTTAAGGATTATATTGATCTCTTTCGATCACCTACGATCGATACAATAATTGTCCATCCTTATCACTAGGCTTCACCTAGTGAGAAGAGAGAATATTGAAAATAGGCCTTTTCATTCGTGTTTCACGATACCATTTGCTACCTACTGATTCTGCATATATGCCTATACACGAAACAGATTAGAACTCAGTTGTAATAAAACTATCAAACTACACACGTCGATCCTGCTATTTGTCGCAATAGCAAACCGAGTGAAATTAAAGTTTTCGAATAAAATAAAGTTTGTTCTTACTTCCAACCTTCGTCGCGTTTTCGATTGGTTTACTACCGAAAGTGTGGCTAACTACCCGCGAAGACAGAGGTTTTTGAAGGAAATAAATTTTTCGTAGGTGGTTTGAGACCCCTCCGCCTTCTGGAAGGGGAGACTCCCATAAAATGAAACATAATATTTAGCATAACTCGAGAGCCAATGAAGGAAAGGAAACCAAATATGGCATGTTGAGGTTTTTGGAGGCAAGAAATGTTTCTATGGCAGTTGAATACCTCTCCCCATTTTGAAGGGGGAGGGGGCTCCCATACAAATAAAAAGCAAATTTCTACATAACTCAAGAACTTATCAAGTAAATGAAACCACTTTAGCAAATGGGGGTTTTTGGAGGCAAGATTTCTATATACATAAAAAAGAATGTCTGTGTGTCTGTCTGTCAGACCCTTATAGACTCGGACAGTTCTGAACCTACCGACGTGAGAATTTATATGAAGGGGTTTTTGGGGCTGGGGAAGGTTCTAATGATTGTTTGAGATCCCTATTCTCTCAGCAAGGGGGGCTTACAAGAGACACAAATTTCTTCATAACTCGAGAACTAATCAAGCAAATCGATTCAAATTTGGCATGTCGGGGGTTTTGAACGCAAGAATGTTTCTATGGTGGTTCAAGACCCCTCCCTTTTCTGAAGGGGGGGGGGGGTCAAACAAATGAAACTCAAATTTTTATCATAATCGAAGAGCCCAGTGTGATGGTTCGAGAACTAATCAAGCAAATGGAACCAAATTTGGCATGTGGGGGGTTTTGAAGGCAATAATTGTATGGTGGTTTGAGAAACCACCCCCCTCTTGCTCCCATGGAAATGAAACACACATTTCTACCAAAAATGAGAATTATCCAGGTTACTTAAACACAAAACGTGTATTTTTCGGGTAAGAAGCATATTTTGATAGAAGTTTGAACCTCTGCTTATTCAAGAAAAAAAAACTCATTCCGAAAAAAAACCATAAACGTGCCAGTTATATTAAATTTCCCTTCATTTTGTTGCAAGCGTAGCAGCGCACGCACCGGGTTCAGCTAGTGTCATATAAAATAGCATATCAAATATAGTGAAGGGATGTTATAATAAAAAGGATAATAAAAATTGTTATTGTAATTAAATGATTGTGGATTAAGGTCCTGCTGCACTTGTAGCCGGACATTCGTATCCATTATGAACCTGAAAGTTTAAACAATGTATCATTGCCACGAGAAAAAAAAAAATTAAAATTATTATACAATACTAAAAATTCCATGGATGATCTGAAATATAACCACAATGGTACTGACTCTAAGCTTCGGGTCTTGAACAAGAATCCCTACTGAGCCCTTGCGGCACGTCAAGCCGGCCAGTACAGCGCAAGGGAGCAGGAAATTTCTAGCACTAGTAGGGCACACAAAATCATGGCAAAATTGAAGCGAAACCAGAATAGAAACGCAGTTAAGGGACAATTTACCAATCTTTATGGATGAAAAATTGAAAAAAATAGTGCATATTGATTGTTGTTAGTTGTATTCTCCCAATACGCGGAGTAACGATCTATGACGAAATTTATCATAAGCAGATAATTTCCCCTTCAATAAATTACTGTCCCAGCAATAAATTACTGTCCACCCCTAGAGCCTCTCATGTTGATGGGAAATTATCTGCTTCTGATAAATTTCGTCAAAAAAAATAGTGCTTAAAACTCAAAATTCAGGCTTCATTTGAAGCTCATACCTATATGTGTTAGTGCACAAGGTTGATATACTATGGATCATATTAATAAGTTTATAGTTCATTATTAATCGTTTAATGGATCATTGTCAATTTATTTATTGAACATTTTCAATAATTTATCGATCATGTGCATATACAGGGGATAGACAAAATGATCGGGACAAGCAAATTTTTGATCATCTTTGTAGTGCTCTAACTTCATGAAATATTATTCGATTTCAATTGTCCAAGAAGCATTCGACGGGGAATTCCATGCTTTTTTATGTCTCGGTAACAAAATTGGCCATAGTCACCGGATACCGGAGTTGTTCCGGGTTTCCGGAAGGGCTATTTAACATGTTGATTTTGCGATGAATTTTCGTACAAGATGACGTTGTGAAACTTTTTTTTTCAGTAAACACACGAAATAACAAAATATTTTCCAAGCGAATGAAAGGTCGATCACAGGAATCGGCCTTAAATTGACCGAGATATGGCCATTTCCGTGAAACAGGTTGTGATGAAGGGTCCTGGTTGCGGTCAGTTCTTTATTTCACTCAAAACATGCTGTCACAGCTTTTTTTCTTGTTTTTTTTTCTTGTTTTTTACCACAAAGCTTATTATAAACGAAAAGTGGATCTTTGGCAATATTGGCCCCTCCCGGAACCACCGGAACAGCCCCGGGGGAACCTGTAGTAGGGGCCAATTACGATTTTACTCGAAAGCATGCCGTGCAGCAGCTCTATCTTCATGATTTTTCATAAATATGATTTTTATACACTTGAGAAGGACATTGGCTACATTGGCCCCTCCCGGAACCACCGGAACGACCCCGGGGGAACCTGTAGTAGGGGCCAATAACGATTTTACTCGAAAGCATGCCGTGCAGCAGCTCTATCGCAGAACACGCTGAACAAGATTATTAACAGATAGAGGGATGTTTACCCTCCACAATGACGTTCTTTTTTGCATGAGCAGTTTTTGGTTGGCGAGAAAAAAGGCTGACAAATGTTTGTTTACAAAAGCTTATATGCCCTTTTGACATATTGCTATACACTTCAGAAGGCTATTGGCTACATTGGCCATTCCCTGGACCACTGGAACGGCCCCGGGGGAACCTGTAGTAGGTGCCAATTAAGATTTTACTCCAAAACATGTAAACAAGCTACCTGACTGTCAAATGATGTCATGATGCAATGTTCTACACCAAATCCTTTTTACACGTATTTTTTTGCTCATTTTTTACGCGAGTTTTCGAAATAACAAAACATGTAAACAAGCTACCTGAAGTGTCAATTTTTTGCTCATTTTTTACGCGAGTTTTCGAAATAACACAGTTCACGATGGCTACGATTCATACCGAGTTTCAACGTGGCCGATCCGGTTGGTGCGCGAGAGGCAGGAGCTTCGATTGCCGAAATGAGCAAAATAGTCGGCGTTTCGTAAACCACCGTTTGTCGAATCATGGCGGAGTATGAGGCCGGAAAAATTTCACCCGGTAAAAGTACTGGACGGAGACGAAAGCTTGGTAGTCGACAGCAACGGGCGTTGAAACGGATTGTTAAGGCGGATAGAAGGATTTCGGCTTTTAAAGCAACAGCAGCCCTGAACGACTCAATTGAAGAACCTGTATCAACAATGACTGTCCGGAGGGAGCTGCACAGGATGAACCTGCGTGGGCGGGCAGCAATTGCCAAGCCGCTTATAAAGCCAGCGAATGCAGCGAAGAGGAAGCGCTGGTGTAAGCTCTATGCCGCTTGGACAGAAGCCCAGTGGAGGAATGTAGTCTATTCAGATGAATCCTCTTTCACGCTCTTCCCAACAACCGGGCGGGTGTACGTGTGGCATTCTCCTGGAGAGGAGTACGACAAAGATTGCCTGCTCCCCACTGTGAAGCATGGTGGGGGATCGGTAATGGTCTGGGACGCGATTTCCTGGCATGGGGTTGGTCCAATTGTCGCTGTAAAAGGCAAAATGAAGGCTGACCACTACAGAACTATATTGGATGAGCAGGTATTTCAACTGTTGGTGACATAATAAACACTACAAAGAGTTATTATTTTTAAATTTCAACTAGGTGCTTCCCATGATGCGATCCATTTTCCCAGAAGGGAACGGCGTCTTCCAGGATGACAACGCTCCCATCCACACAGCGAAGTCCATCAAGAAGTGGTATGAGGATCACGCAAGTGATTTCGATCACCTTGAGTGGCCTGCTCAGTCACCGGACATTAATATTATTGAACCATTGTGGTCAACATTGGAAGCAAGGGTGCGTAATGTTTTCCCACCACCTTCGTCTTTGAAGGAACTGGAGAAAACTTTGATCGACGAGTGGTATAAAATACCTGTAGACGTGATCCAAAACCTCTACAGCTTCATCTCAAGGCGGATTGAAGCCGTTCTTGATGCGGACGGAGGACCCACTCGCTACTAATAAAACGCACTATTCCCTATACTTCATCAAATTATTTCTTGCATATCCGAACCAAAGCTAAATAAATTGATCCTTGAAGCTACCAGCAAGCTGGTTCAGGCTAGCTAGTGAATCTTATAGTTCACATTTTGGAATAAAATCGTTATTGGCCCCTGCTACAGGTTCTTCCGAGGGCCATTCCAGCGATCCAGGGAATGGCTAATGTAGCCAATGGCCTTCCCAAGTCCATCGAAACCATGTTTACGAAAAATCATGAAGATAGAGCTGCTGCACGGCATGCTCTGGAGTAAAATCTTAATTGGCCCCTACTACAGGTTCCCCCGGGGTCTTTCCGGTGGTCCAGGGAGTGGCTAATGTAGCCAATGTCCTTCTCAAGTGTATAAAAATCATATTTATGAAAAATCATGAAGATAGAGCTGCTGCACGGCATGCTTTCGAGTAAAATCGTAATTGGCCCCTACTACAGGTTCCCCCGGGGTCGTTCCGGCGGTCCAGGGAGTGGCCAATGTAGCCAATAGCCTTATCAAGTGTATAAAAATCATACTTATGAAAAATCATCAAGATAGAGCTGCTGCACGGCATGCTTTGGAGCAAAATCATAATTGGCCCCTACTACAGGTTCCCCCGGGATCGTTCCGGTGGTCCAGGGAGGGGCCAATGTAGCCAATATCCTTCTCAAGTGTATAAAAATCATACTTATGAAAAATCATGCAGATAGAGCTGCTGCACGGCATGCTTTCGAGTAAAATCGTAATTGGCCCCTACTACAGGTTCCCCCGGGGTCGTTCCGGTGGTCCATGGAGTGGCCAATGTAGCCAATGTCCTTCTCAAGTGTATAAAAATCATATTTATGAAAAATCATGAAGATAGAGCTGCTGCACGGCATGTCTTCGAGTAAAATCGTAATTGGCCCCTACTACAGGTTCCCCCGAGGTCGTTCCGAGGGTTCCGGGAGGGGCCAATGTAGCCAATGTCCTTCTCAAGTGTATAAAAATCATATTTATGAAAAATCATGAAGATAGAGCTGCTGCACGGCATGCTTTCGAGTAAAATCGTAATTGGCCCCTACTACAGGTTCCCCCGGGGTCGTTCCAGTGGTTCCGGGAGGGGCCAATATTGCCAAAGATCCACTTTTCGTTTATAATAAGCTTTGTGGTAAAAAACAAGAAAAAAAAACAAGAAAAAAAAACAAGAAAAAAAGCTGTGACATAGCTTGTTTTGAGTAAAATAAAGAACTGACCGCATCCAGGACCCTTCATCAGAACCTGTTTCACGGAAATGGCCATATCTCGGTCAATTTTAGGCCGATTCCTGGATCGACCTTTCATTCGCTTGGGAAATATTTCGTTTTTTCGTGTGTTTACTGAAAAAAAAAGTTTGACAACGTCATCTTGTACGAAAATTCATCGCAAAGTCAACATGTAAAATAGCCCTTCCGGAAACCCGGAACAACTCCGGTATCCGGTGACTATGGCCAATTTTGTTACCAAGACATAAAAAAGCATTAAATTCCCCGTCGAATGCTTCTTGGACAATTGAAATCGGATAATATTTCATGAAGTTAGAGCAATGCAAAGATGATCAAAAATTTGCTTGTCCCGATCATTTTGTCTATCCCCTGTATAAGAACTCTTAGTTTAAAAAAAAGAAGATATATCGTTAACATATACGATAAAAAGAAGTGGACCTAACTGTGAACCTTGAGGAACACCAGATGTGACTTTAATAGGATTTGATTTTTTGTCATTGAATCTAACTATTTGCTGACGATCAGTTAAATACGACTTAATCCAATTGAGGAGTCTTAACTCAATTCCTATTTTTTCAAGCTTGAAAATCAACATAGAAATGTCAAATCTATCAAACGCTTTGCTGAAGTCTGTATAAAGAGCTTCAATGTAATTACCTTTATCCGTTGCTATCCGTTGCAAATTTGAGCAGGTTTGTAGTGGTGGAACGTCCCTTGAAAAAGCTTTGTTGTGTATTCATAATTTTATGTTTGACTTGATTAAACATATATTTGTTTGTAATTGATTCGAAAAGTTTTGGGATGAACGATATTATTGCATTTCCACGGGGCTTCAAATGGTGAGTTGACAACTTCGAAGGAGGGTGCGACCGACCTCTCTTCCTCACAAGTTCCTACCTCACGCCTCCACGAGTCATATGATCACAAAAGACTGCCAGCTGAAACATGGAGACGCTGGTTGGCGTAGCCTGGGCAATGTTGTCAATCTGACAATAGCGAAGTGAGGGGGTGCGACCGAAGATCTTATACCTTTAAATCATATTGTATATTTTCTTTTCTCATTTTATTAATAATTTCAGCACGCTTTGGAATCATCTTTGCATTCTAAAACTATGTAAGAGCCTGGAGCAACATGCCAGGCATCAAAGGCGGAATTTGTATCTCAGCATTTCAGCATACCATTTATTTAAAATTGCACATCTAAACTTCAACTATTATATTCATAAAAGGCTGGCATGTGCTTATACGTAATGTAGGATTATATTTTAATGTTGTGTTTGTGGTATTATGGTAAGATAAGCCATTTCTTTCAGAAATTATCCCACCGGACTCTTCGTTCACTCTATCTTTGAAATGTTGCTAGAACAGTATAAAAAAAATATTACAAATATTACGATGTTTTATAAAATAATATCGTTTATTGAAATTTTATCTTTTATATTTCGAATGATCTATTCTGTTTTCAGCTTTCCCAGGACTAGTAGGATATTGATACATATCTAACTTTTATTTATTTTTCAGTAACAATCCATTCAAGTTTGAAATTTGAATAAATTAGCATTTTTGTCTATAATGGTATCTTAATTTGTTGTGTACAAAATATATTATATATTAAATAACATATAACGGGGAAAGGGAGGGACCATCAGGGCACCCAAGTAAAACGATTTGGATAGGGAGCATGGGACTGCCTCCTCCCTATTGTTAACATTTCGTGGAACGAGGGCGGGCTCTTCGACCCCATCTATTGGGTTTATTCTGTCAATCGAGGGCTCGATTCTAGTGCTGTGAGTGTGAACTTGCTTTTGGAAGGAGATTCTCTTCCCTATATTCGCGAGTTTCGCGTAAGTGTCTCTGCTTACGGGCCCGCCCAAACGTTTTTGGCCCTTCATACAGGAGCTTGATGATCACAAACAATAATAGAATCCTGATCAAATCGTTTTTCAGATTATTTCACTGCTATGGAAAGTTTCCTTGCTGCAATAGATGGTAGTATTACATCATCATCATCATCACGATATTATTGCATTTCCACGATAATTTCAAATATCGGATTTTCTGCGAGATTTGTATATTGGGATTAAGAAAGATTTTTTTCGTTGTGGTGGGGTTTTACGGGGTTAATATTTTTTAAAAGTAAAATAAAGGGGTGTAATTTTTTTTGCCATTTTTTTTATATATTGGGGGGTTTTTTGGGGTTTTGGGGTTTTTTTTAATGATTTTTTTTTTTTTTTTTATTTTTTTTTTTTTTTTGTGGGGGGTTTAGGGGGTGGGAAAAAAAAAAAAAATTTGTTTTTATCCTCTTTCTCTCTCTTCTTTTTTTTCTCTCTGTCGTTCAATGATCCCTACCAGACACTCACGGCGATAGGGTCGTTCATAAACCAGGCAGCGACAAAGACAAACAAGAATAAATGGGTCTTATGTTTTCAATGCTCAAAATCCACAAGATGAGACCAGACTATATACAGATCGCTAAGGGAGGGAGGTATGGAGACACTCCAAGTAACAATTCAAATGCAAATTGGTTTTATTCATGTTTTATGGTAGTTTTATCAAAGCACTATGGAGATTATCTGGTTTTATCAGGGCATTTTCCAAGTTAAGGTGGTTTTAATTGATTAACAGTTCTTAAGAGTGATTAAAAAACACTTGAAGAAACCTCCATAAAACTACATCATTTATAAGTGTTATTCACCTTAAAAGTAATTTTATAAGATACTTGATTCCCCTCTCAAGATATCGTTTCGCAACTTTCATAAAACCTGATAAAAGTATGACATTCCTCTTTAAATGTATCTTGAAAACGCTGCTATAAAACGCTCTTAGAACCATTTGATTTTGAATAAGAGCACATACTCTTGAGAAAGAACATTATGTGAAAAATAAACAAACTGGACAATGGACGCCCATAGGTGGAAGATATTATAAAACAGTGGATCGTTCAAGCGGAAATTCAATAAAAACCTATCCAATATATTGAATACTCCTTCATCTCAGTCATCAACGTCAAATTTTTTTTAAACATCGCAGGATTCCATTGGATTCGCAGCCTACTGATACTAACTTATCGGAAGGGTCTATGCGTTATGCGTCCTATTTTTTGTAACGAATCAAATCAAATGGTGCAATGTGTCGCCAGTTGAAAACCGAAGTGCATAACTCATGATAATTGATTTTATGCCAGTTGTTCAAGTTAAACCTAACGTCCCAGGTAGTGCGTTATATGGCGCACCACCGTCGAAATACAGCGCAGTACTTTCGACGTAAGGTTTAACGTGCACTACGATGGTAAAATGTTATGTTAATGTTAAATTCTCTAGTGTTGCAAGTAAAAATTGGTATATCATCTGAGCGAAAATGGTTTTTTTCCCATGATCTATACGTTAAATCTAAAACCGGAAGTAGTGCGATGGATTCGCTCAGTGATCCACTACACAGTGCACTTCTTCGCACTTCTACTTTTAGCGTAAGATCAAGAGAAAAATTATTTTTCGCTCAACTGATGTTTCAGCCATCGACGCAATGTTATTATCTGTTATTTTTCCCAAAACCATTGTTAGCATATTCAAGTTAGAGTTTTTTTTTTGTTTTTATCGACTTACGCTGATTACGTGATTAAAAACAATAAATTATAAGCTTAAATTAAAAACAATAAATTATAAGCTGTAAATATGACTAAGAACAACAATTATGCATAGGCACTTTTGATTTGAACGTTTACATTTTCTTTGTTTATGATGTGCCTTCTCCACACTGATTTTATGGCTATCTTACGAAAGACTTGTTTACCTTGAGCAATTCAACCAAGTTTTGTTCAAGCGTTACTCATCTTTTTCTGAACATCGCAAGTTTTTGAACAAGTTTTGTTCAAGCGTTACTCATCTTTTTCAAGAATAGAACAAATAAAGATGCACTTATCGCGCTCCTCACAAAATCTTGTTAGTCTTGTGCAAGAAATATTAGTTTTATTTGCGTTATATGGTAGTTTAAAATAAAACCATTGAAAAAATGGCGAGCGTGGCTATTCTGGAATCCCTCGGAATAGTAGCCATTTACATATGTATGCAACAAAACTCTCGTTATTCCAATGCTACGAATAAACAATGCTTTTTAAAATACATTTTGAAACTTAAAATAGATTGAAGACCCAATTTATTCAAGATCTAACATTTTATCAGCCTTGTCACCTAATTGTTGAATTTTCAAGTATAGTTTTATTTTTTAAATAAATTAATGTTCAGCGGCGCATTAAAATTTTCGAACTTTTTTGTTATAAAACACCAATGTCGCATGTCGCATTTAAAATTTATCAAGAACAGATGTATTTATGATCAATTTTACAATTAATTTACGTACGTATCCACTTTGGAATAGAAATATCATGTGTACAGCGATATTTTTTTTTCTTTAATAGATTCCACTCAACTATAAACAAAAAAAGGCCCCAGTCAGCAGAACGAATCGAGAAATGGAATCTTCGCAAAATATTTGTTACGGACTGGAAGTGTTCATAAAGAGGAAAATCATAAAAACTATCATGTTTTATGCAAACCTTGGGAAATAGTCTTTAGAACCTCCTGTAGTATGGGCCTTTTTGAACTTATGAGGGTTTCATGGCTGTTTTATCGATGTTATGTAGAATATCTTGTTTTATGCGTGGTTTTATCAAACAAGTCTTGAAAACTTCTTCAATTGTACCTTCAAATTGAATCATTAGGGCGATGTTGTTTTATTATCGCATTTTGCTTTTGGCGCTTTCGGTTCGATCCGGAGAACGTAACAGCGCAGGTTTCACAGAATCGGTTCAAGTTAACCGCAAGTTCACCGTTTAGCCAAAAGTTACCTTTTTCTTTACTACCGAGCCTACTCGCAGTACTTTGCTGACATGTGAGATGACCCACAATGGCACATTAACCTAATGGTTTTTGGACAATATAAACCAATTACTAATTCGGTTTGGTTTAATTTACTTACATTACTTACCAGGTTGTGCTAATGTTTTCTTAACACTACTTACACAACTAACTCCTAATTGGATATGCACACGTACTAAGCTAGAATTAAAGAACTTAGAACACAGAATTAGAAATGCTCACTACGGAAACCCGCACTTTATGCGAACCTTGGATAAATTAGCACGACGCGCACTGTGGCTACTCCGTTGTACTATAGACACTGCATATAGACCGGACAACGCAAAATCATACAATCTGCCAACGCTGAAAAATGTCATAAATTGGAGCAATTGATCTGGCACCACTTGTATTTGTACAAACTTGAAGTAAAATAGGCTAAAAAAAGGTTCGGTTTCGATGTTGGTAGTTTGTTTTGATTACGTTTGAAGATATTCATTAACAGCATAGTGAAAAGTGCCGTGTAAAAAATGAATTGTTTGGAGCGAAATTGTGGCAATAACTCGCGATGTGAAGTGAATTCTGTGGGTTTTTTTTCCGATTTCCAAAGAAAAATAATATAAGGCAGAAATGGCTGTCATTCTGCGGCGGTATTTTTTCTTGAAATTCACCTTATTTACCGCCTTTTCTAGTAGGAACCAGTGAAAAATTCTTAATTTATTGTTTTATTTCAATATTCGAGTTGTAGAATAACGTCATTTAAAGTGCGCGAATGCAGTGATTAATAGCTCAAAAACAAATAACCTCCTTATCAAGCTCATAGCATATCGAAAGTTTACATCTGTTGTTTGAATTTTGTTTGATTGATTTTATTCACTAGTTTTGATCAAAATTTTCATGCGCTATGGCTAGAACACGTCGCATTTGTAGGTCGGGTCCTGATGCAGTTCATCGTAGATTGCGTTCAAGTATCATCCGATGCTGAGGGCCAGCAGTCTGCAAGGGGGTCTCCGGTATAAACTTCAAGTCTCTCCGCTGGCCATTTTCTGGTACTTGTAATATCCTCAAATAATATAGCCATAGCCTCAACAACAACTAAAATGGTTTGTACTACAATTTCGGGACTTAATGTATCATTTGTAAAAACGATAATTGATAGTGCTGTGAACTACACGTTGAAATGGTGGTCCTATGCTCGGCACTGTGTGGAGAAAGAATTTTGTTCATTTTTAGTAATCCAAACGGCTGTAAATAATACACCGAAAATACTTACATTTACTGAATATGGAAGTAGAAAATCCCTTACTTGTTCATAATTGGCTTTTGTCAAAACAATACTTGATCACAATACTTGCTCCTTTAAAGTGAATCAAAAGTTGACAGTCCGTTTGGCTGCATTTTTTTGGCAGATCGTTTGGCTGCATAAGACAATTGTTGTCCGGTCTATATACAGTGTCTATACGTTGTACGATGTCTACCCTCATTTGTCTATCCTCTTGCCCCATTTAGGGAAAACCCTTTCGGATGAGTTTCTTTTGACGCTCCGATTGATGAGAGCGATGAGAGTGAGAGGTGCTCTGTGACGATACAAAGGTCTGGGAAAGCGGGCATATAGTAGTAGAGGGTGTGTATCTTTCAGACTGGCATAAAAGACGTGCGATAGAGTTACAAGTGCAATTTTGGAACCACCGGTTACATATTTGAACAATCAGGAAAGTATGAAAAGTATTCAAAATCACGATCATTATCCGAAAATTTAAAATAAGTTTCTTGAAAAAATGTCGCGAAAAAATTACAAATATCTTCTGAATTATCGCCTTCGCTTTCATCCAAAGTCATAGTTGAATTTTTTTTTGTCAAGACTTGATTTCATTTTCCCGTTTTCGTGTTGTACGCATTAAGTACAGCAGATATAACGCAATAAAGTTGAGTATAAATTTTCATATATGTATCTAAATTAGCTTGATTATTGCATTTGCTATACGTTATATGAGCCTTCTGGTTCCTCCACTGCGAATTCAACATTTTCTTCATTATTCAGAACTGATTGCCAATTTACATTATTCAATTTGTGTCTAATATTGTCAAATTTTTCCTTGTTAAAGTCAGGGTTAAAGTCCAAGGTAATCGTTGGGATTAACGTTATTATGTACGAAAATTGAAAGTTCTATAGCAGTGTGAAATGCTTCATTTTTCCATATGGGAGAAAGAGATTCACTAACACAGAAGTCTTCATGTTTGTTCGTTAATAAAACATCTAAGTAACAATTTTGTTGAATTTTTACATGATTTATTTGGTTGAAGCCTAAAACCGCAATTTTCTCAAAAATAAATTGTAGTGTTTCGTTATCACCAACGACGGGAAGAAAAAAAAACTCATACTATCTGAATCAGGTACATGGATTGAAATCACCATATATATATATATATATATATATATATATATATATATATATATATATATATATATATATATATATATATATATATATATATATATATATATATATATATATATATATATATATATATATATATATATATATATATATATATATATATATATATATATATATATATATATATATATATATATATATAAATATATATATATATATTGATTTTGTTAGGGGAAAAAGCAGGGACCTGGCATTTACTAGCGTTTGACAGTATGCAACATATCACGGGCCTTATTTGAATAAGGCCCGTCTGACGTTTGTTACTACGGGTAGGAACACCAGCATTGTTTACAAACAATGAATCTTTTGACGTTTGGTTGTTAGAGATGTTGGCTACAAGAAAATCGCTGTCTGCCAGGTCCCTGCTTGCAAGCTTTATCAGGCGAAAAGTACACTGTGGCAAAAACATGGGTCTCATCCGCTAAATGTGTTTTTACCCATTTATTATTAAATTTCTTTTATTTGGACGAAACAATTATTTTAGTATTTAACTTTGGGGGTATCGCAACGAGACACAAAATATTTTTTGTGGTAAGAGGTGGTCACGGTTTTTTTTTTTTTTTTTTTTTTTTTTTTTTTTATTTTTTTTTTTTTTATTTTGTTCTTTTTTTTAGTTGTGTGTTTTTTTTTTTTTTTTTTTTTTTTTTTTTTGTCTTCTTTGCGGCGCGGGGTAAAAAATAGTCATTGTATATAATTGTCATTGTGCTTGTTTTTGTTTGTTTTTTTTTTGGTTGTGTTCGTCTGTCTTTTGTACTTTGTGTTTTTTTTTTTCCCCTGGTGGGTGGGAATATTATTACAGTCATACCTCGATATAACGTAACTCAATTTTTATTTTCGTTACGTTATATCGAAGTTACGTAATATCGAAGCAAAAAAATTTTTCCAGAATTATTTTTTAATCTCTTTTTTTCTATAAAAGAAATAACGTAAAATCAATGTTATTCACCCAGCAGGGTGTTCCAGCCCTTCTTACCTACGTTTTTCCATTTTTTTTTTAAATTTTTAATTATATTCTTTTTTTTATTTGTTTATTGATCCTTTCATCCGACACACTTCAAACTCAGTCCTCACCACATGGAAGATACATTTATTTCTGGCACCACTTACGCGAATTGGTTATTTGTTTTTGCACTGTTTGTTTCCGTCTCGCTTGCACTGATGTGATTCAGATGATGTTTGAATGTGGGTGAATTAAAAGTCAAAAGGGTCCATGGTTCCAGTAAGGATAAATTTTCGATTGTAGTTATGACACCTTTCGACCCCCCGACGTGGCAGAGTGACTAATCTCCCGATATTACCATTCTTTATACATAAAACTAGAACTCAAATTCACAACAATTCACAAACCAGTACAAAATAGCAAAACAATATTCCTACACTGAAGCCTTCTTACTGCTGCTTGTGAATTACGATGTCCATGACATTAGTACGTATCTGGCGCAGCAAGAACTGTGTAGTCAGTGGCCAATTGTTCTCTTCCGCGTATCTGATTACCAGATCGAACCCATTTAAGTCTGCTTCATCCAACCCGTTTACATATTCGTCATCATCTCCAAAACACGCAGATTGTGACCTGCGTTGAAATTGACTGCATTGTGTCGTCACCGGCATAGGAATGTCTTCGTTAGCATCTTTGTGAAGAACACTTGCGATGTTCTCATCATCGTCCAGCTTTTCGAATCCGGCATCCTCCTCGTCGATTTCTTCGCTCTGTGCTATCTTCTCACCAATGCTTCTCGGCGTGTTTCTTATGATGGACAGCGGTACATCATCCTCATCCTCGATTTCGCGGGCATTGTAAAGCATGTTCCAAGATTTGCGAATCGAGTCAGCTAACTACCTCCCTCGCTTGAGCAACCCAAAAAGATGACGTCCTTTATGTTGTTCTTCTTCACGCACTCGTCAAACTCTCCTCCAAGAATTTGAATTTCCTGCATCATCAGATTCCTGAAGCGCGTCTTAATCATCTGAATGATATTCTGGTCCATCGGTTGAAGTGTTTGCAGGGAGAAAGATGGTAAAAATTCATCCATCGACAGTTTTTAGCTCATCTGCATTGTAATGAGCTGTGCAATTGTCCAACACAAGGGCAGCTCTTAGAGGAAGTCCTTTTGACTTGAGGTAGGCGGTCACTTTCACGACGGATTCCCAAAAACAAAACACTCCTTAAAGAGCTCCTTTTCCATCGTCCAAGCGCTCTTGGATACCCTGTAGTATACAGGCAACTCCTTAAGATTTTTGAGTGCTCGAGGTCTGTGAGACTTTCCAATTAACATTAACGGTAATTTGAGCGACCCATGGTGCATCAAGGCATGAACGTGATCCGGTCTTTTTTGATTTGGTGTCTCTCTCATCATTTGTTCATATTGGAGATTTCTTAAAAAAGAGCCCACTTTCATCAGCATTGAAGCTTTTTTGCAAAAACCAGATGTAGAGAGCTTTGTCAACCTGTGGGTATCGAGGATTCCTGAAACGCTTTCGTTTTGCTATAAATTAAAAACAAAACATGTTAAATTGTTTTCACGGAATATCATTTATGTGTCTTTCACATGTCCTTTGTATATTGCGTGGCGTAGATGGTAGAGGCAGACCGAACTTTATTCTTCTTCATTATTTCATTCATCGAAACACCATTTCCAAGATTTTGAATAATTTTTATTTTATCCGCTAGTAGTAAACCAACACGGTTATGTTTTTTGCCTTGTTTACGCGACACACGATCCATTTTCCAAAAAACCTCCGACTTAGTAGAATTATGAGCTGTGTAATACAAAAAATGTTTTAACAGCTAGCTTCCTACTACATACACAAAAACAAACAATCCACAGAAAACAGATGTTTGACGACATATACAAACCATGTTGAAGCATTGCACGCAACATCGCAAGCAACTTTACACTAAACCTTCCCAGATAGCGGAGCTTAGCACAATTGAATCAGCCAAGTCCCTTTTCATACTTCAATCGGACTTCCCGTCCTAGTACAATCGTACTTCAAATGCACTTCAGATGTTACAACCGATGGACTTGAAATGTCAAAACAGCTAGCCTTTCATTTTAAATTTTGGCAATAGGTTGAAGGACACTTGAAGTCCATCTTTGAACTAGGATTGTACTAGGACTGTTTAGTTCAAATGGACCGGATCAAATGGATTTGTTGAAAAATAAGACAAACAAATACATAAGACAAAAGACATACTAGACAAAAGACATCCACTTCGCGGCGTTCCTTTATCACTTCGTTCAGATCGAGAACCTGAAATTCCGCAAGCGACAAAATTCGGCTTCTGCGCCCATTTCGTTAAATGTCATTGGTACGGTTGCGTCAAACGCTGAACCAGTTGAAAACAAAACATAAAAATTAAAAAAAGAAGACAAAAGCTGACAACTCAGCAAATGACACTTGATCGATTTTCAAGTCGTGAAGGAGAACGAAGCAATCTTTTATGTCGTTTTAAATGTCGGTTTTAAACCTGGGTCAGGTCTGACTCTGACTCGCAATTACCGAACGAAAACGGATCCAGAGTCGAGTCTGTATGATGGTATTAGTGCAATCGTGTGAGCTGATTTGTGAGAAATTTGTGTTTGATTTGTATAAGAGACTGGGTGTGACGGTGAAGATAAGGAGAAAAAAAAAATTGCCGAAAGTTTGAAATCTTTTTTTGAAAATTCGAAAAATTAAAAAGTGTCCGAACGTCACCCCGGGTGTGCAACAGTGGGATACAGTGGGGCACAAAATTTTACGTACGCTTACGTAAATCATACGTCGAAGAGATAAAGTAGGTAAGAACGTTTAATTTTTACCTTGCTTTCCTTTATTTGGGGTAGGTAACGGGTGACCGTTGCCAATTGTGTAGTTCCGACGTAAGCCAACATGGCGGCCGCTAGTAGCGGCGACCCGGGTGGGTCTGTTAAACGGAGACTGCCGGCCTATATGGACCCATCGAATAAATTCGGTGAATTGACGTTCCTTCAGCTAACTGGTAAAAACGAAACCCCTCTCCCAAAAAACCCTTTTGTGATCGGTAAATCTGTAGAAGCATGTGCTGGTCCGATTGAGAATGCCAGAACCGAGGCTCAGGGGACCAAATACACTTTGAGTATCCGTGATCCAACTCAAGTCGCCAAACTGCTGCAATTGACGAAACTCATCGACGGAACCGAAGTGGAAGTTGCCCCGCACCCGAATCTGAACGTCAGTCGCTGTATCATCTCGTGCTACGACCTAATCCATATGGAGGAAAAGTACATCCTAGAAGAGCTAATACAAGATAAAGTTGTCCGCGTCCAGCGAATCACCAAGAACGAGAACGGTAAGAGAGTAAATACCACCGCCTTGATCCTGACGTTTTGCAAGACAACTTACCCGGAGTATATCAAAATTGGCCTTTTGCGTGTTGCCACCCGCCCATGCTTCCCGAACCCAATGACCTGCTACGGATGTTTCAGCTACGGTCATACTCGCGCCCGATGCCCTGGACCACAGCGCTGTTATAATTGTTCAGGTAACTTTCACGGGGAAGAAGAGTGCAGTGAGGCACCATCCTGCCGAAACTGCAAAGGAAACCACCGACCGACCAACCGCCAGTGTCCAGTACATAAAAAAGAAGTCGAGATTATAAAGATCAAGGTGAGTGAGAATGTGAGTTTCCCGGAGGCCAGAAAACGCGTCGAACTACAAGCAGGAGGAAGTTACGCTCAAGTTGCTGCACAGCAGAATGCGATAGAACGAAAGTTGAAGGAACTCGAAGCAGCCATGGCAAAAAAAGATGAAGAAATCACCCGATTAATGGAAGAGGCTAAGAAGAAAGACGACCGCATTGATCAAATGATGGCCTTTATCAAGCAGATCAAGCAGCAAGCCGCCCAAGGAAAACCGAGCCACACCAGTGAAACCGTCAGCCAAGAAAAGTCGCACCTCTCGATGCCCGGCCCCATCACTCGATCAAGGAATAACTCCCCAGCCGTCCAAGAATCGAAGCGTGGACGCCCTCCGAAATATAATTATAATAAACCAGTCACCTCACCAGACCCGAGCCCACCACCAAAAAAAACCGCCGTCACCCACGACCTCACGGAAATGGAGTTTTCTAGCGAGGAGTTGGAAGTATCGCAGCCCCCCCCCTGGTAAAGGTCTTCGATAGTTCCACTTCCCATCATCGCATGGACCACAACGACGACCACAGCATGAACACGGACAACGAGATAAATCGGTTCGGAAGTAGGGAAAGTGTAGTACCTCTTCCGACGCAAGTACGGCAGGTTGAAGGAGTTATCCGGGACGTCTTACCCCAACCCGCTGATGGCAAGTTCACCTCCGTAGCCGATGGAAACACTTCTTATACCATGATATCGGAAAATTGGGATAGACGGCAGGGGAAGGGGTAGCTCTTCTTTGCCCTGGCCGCCGCCCTACACAAACGGACACACTAAACACAGAAATAAATAACGCAAACAACAACACTACTACGAAATTCCAGGATAGACGGCAGGGGGGAGGAGTAGCCCTCCTATGCCCTGGCCGCCGTCCTACACCAGCAAACATAGAGCATCCAACATCTGCAACCGATGACAGCGTCACCTTCAACAGCGAAGCATTCGACAAAACTACACAAAGTCTTTCCCCGGTGCCGGCTATTGCCGGTGTATCTGGAAGCAATCGTGTAGTAGTTTCGGCAATTGCTGGCACTGTGGGGCAAAGCGTCCCACAGGTCAGTACTCGTTTTTCCAATCCGTATGCAGATACTGTCTCGCAAAATTTTCCAGATCGCCAAACTGCAGCAGTTCTCTCACCCGGAGAAGGCCCGTCTCGTCGAAGAAATATTACACAAAGCGCTTCCCCAGTGCCGGCTGTTGTCGGTGTTGGCAGAACTAGTGTAATTGTTTCGACAGCAGCTGGTACTGTGGGACAAAGCGTCCCACAGGCAAGTCAGAATTTTGTACCAACACCTGCGGAGGTTATCGCACCACCTTTCTCTCCCACAGCCGACCCGCCGACGCGAAGAGCATCCACATCGTCGTCCGCCACCCGATCCGATACAAATAGTCGTCCCGGGGGCGTTTTCGCCCTACAGTGGAACCTGCGTGGCCTCAGGGCCAATATCAGCGAACTGAAACTCCTCATCGCCGATCTCGAGCCTTGCGTCGTGGCTCTACAGGAGACGAAAGCGAACCAAACCGTCGTCCCACCAGACTTCGTCGGCAGGCACTACACGCTACTTCTGGAGTCGAACAGCGTTCACTACTGGCAACACGGGGTTGGCCTTGCCGTTCGGGAAGGTATACCGTTTGAGCGTGTACAGATCGATACCACACTGCATCTCATCGCTGTACGCATTCACGCACCGATCCAGGTAACTGTAGTGTCTGTCTACATTCCGCCGAGTTCTGTACAGTGTCAGGCTGCATTGGGTGAGCTGTTTGAGCAGCTGGAAGGTCCGGTGCTACTCCTGGGGGATTTCAACGCGCACCATCTAGCGTGGGGATCCCACCAATCGAACTCGCTTGGCCAATTTATCGCCGAAACGACTTTGACCAAACAATTGGTCGTGTTGAACGACGGCTCGCCCACTCGCATCGACCCGGCTACGGGAAACACTTCGGCTATCGATGTGAGCATCTGTTCCGAGAGGCTTGCTCGCAGGTTTACCTGGAGAACCTTGTCGGACACGCACAACAGCGACCACTTCCCGATCACAGTGTCCATTCCCGGGTGGACAAATCATCGAACGACTCGACAGAGGTGGCTTTACGACCATGCGGATTGGTCGTTGTACGAGCGGCTTACAGCGGAAACCATTGCGTCAGAGGCCGAGTGGGACGTAAGCAGCTTCACGGAGGAAATTATAGCAGCAGCGGCGAAGTCCATACCACGAACCAGCGGGCGAATCGGGCCGAAGGCGGTACCTTGGTGGTGCCCCGAAACAAAAGCAGCAATCCGACAGCGGCGAAAGTGCCTTCGATCTCTCCGACGTCTTCAGCAATCCGATCCCGATCAACCTGAAGCATTGGCGAGGTTCCAGCAAGCAAGAGCAGCGACACGAAAGGCGGTCAACAAAGCGAAGGAACAATCTTGGCAAAACTTCGTAGGGAAGATATCACCGAGTAGCACGGCAACCGAATTATGGCGGACGGTGAACACTTTGCGTGGCAACCGACAACAGCGACCGGTAATCCTCAAGCGAGCGAACGGGTTCACGGACGACCCCGAAGAAGTGGCTGAAGAACTGGCGAATGTTTACTGCGAAAGGTCGGCGACTTCCAGCTACCCTCCATCATTCCAGATGGCGAAAGCGGCAGCTGAACGAGGGTCCATAGATTTCTCGCACAACAACGATGATGTTTATAACATCGACATTACCATGAACGAACTTCTGTGGGCCCTCGACAAAGGGCGAGGCGCCCCAAAGGCCAGATTCGATCGGGTATCCTCTGCTGCAACATCTTCCGCTGTCTGTGAAAACAACACTCCTAAAGCTGCTGAACGATATCTGGCGCAGTGGCGAGTTTCCCGCCAGCTGGCGGAATGCCATTGTCATTCCAATACCGAAGCCGAACTGCCACGAATCCGGACCAAATGCCTTCCGACCGATATCACTCACCAGCTGCATGGCGAAGCTCCTAGAGCGCGTCATCAATCGACGGCTAATCACCGAGCTAGAGTCAAGTGGACGGCTCGACAAGCGACAGCATGCTTTTCCATATCCGCAACGAAGTCACAGACATTTTACTGCAGCCCTAATGCGCGTCGGGAGCCGGCGCAAGAGGTCACCATCGATCGAACCCCCATCCCGAAGACCAACCGTCTGAGGATCCTGGGCGTCACGCTGGACCGAACGTTGACGTTCAAGCCGCACTGCAAAGCGGTGAAGAAAGCATGCGAGTCTCGACTACGGATCCTGCAGATGATCGGCGCCAAACTTTCACGTGGCAACCGAGGAACCTTGCTGCAGGTTGGTACAGCGATAGTTACCGCGAAGTTGATCTACGGTGTTGGATTAGTGAGCCGAGGAGGATCGGAGACCCTGCAGACCCTAGCCCCAGCGTACAACAAAATGGTACGATTCGCTTCCGGAGCGTTTGTGACCAGCCCAATCATCTCGGTTATGGCCGAAGCTGGAACACTCCCCTTTGAATTCCTTGCAGTTCAATCTGTAGCAGGAACGGCTATCCGGATTCTAGCTAAAAGCCGAACGAACAGGACACTTCCACTAATCCGGCGAGCATCTGAACGTTTACTTAATGTGACGGGTACCGAACTTCCTGCTGTAGACCATTTAACGAGACAGAGCGATCGTGTATGGCACGCACGTAAACCATCGATAGTATGGGATGTAAAGCGAAGTGTACGAGCCGGTGATCCGCCGGATAGAGTCCGTCCAGTCGTTCAACAGCTGCTTGCGACCAGATTCCACAGGTCAACGGTGGTCTACACCGATGGTTCTAAAAGTGAAGATACCGTTGGAGCCGCATTTTACATGCCTGACTTTGCTGATTTGTTCAGCCTTCCGAAAGCATGCAGCGTCTTCTCGGCAGAGGCGTACGCCATAAAGAAAGCGCTTTCAATACCGAACGTCAGTACCGAAATGGTTATTTTCACGGATTCAGCCAGTTGTCTTCTGGCCTTGGAATCAGGAAGGTCGAAGCACCCGTGGATTCAAGAAATCGAAGAGATTGTGCGTAACAAACTCGTGCGCTTCTGTTGGATTCCGGGACATTCTGGGATCACCGGAAACACCCAGGCTGATCGACTAGCAAACGAGGCTAGATACCAACCCGCCATAGATATGCCTATTCCTGGCGAAGATGCACTACGAGCAGTGAAAGAAGCGATACGCCGCCGATGGGACCAACAGTGGTACGAAACTAGGGACGCAAAATTGAGAGAAGTGAAGTTCGACACGCGCAAGTGGATGGACCAGGCCAACCCAGCCGACCAACGTGCACTAACACGCCTCAGGATCGGCCACACTCGACTGACGCATACTTTTCTGTTGAAAAAGGATACACCGCCCATCTGTGAGTGCTGCGGAACTGAAATCAGCGTGCGACACGTTATCCTCCACTGTCGAAAGAACGAGACAGAACGCCAAGAAAACAACATCAGCTCTACCAGCCTATGAGAGGTCTTAAATAATATCGAAGGTAATACGATGAAACTGCTGGCATTCCTGCGCCAAACTGGGCTGTTTAAACAACTTTAGGGAGAACGCAAAGCACCCCATGATTTCGGAAAATTGGGATAGACGGCAGGGGGAGGGGTAGCCCTCCTATGCCCTGGCCGCCGCCCTACACCAGCGAACACTACTCATCACACCAAAGCGGAATTGTCGACAGAGCTACACAAAGCCTTTCCCCAGTGCCGGCTGTTGCCGGTAGATCTGGAAACAATGTGTAGTAGTTTCGGCACCAGCTGGCACTGTGGGACACTGGCGTCCCACAGGTTAGTACCCGGCTTTTTAAATCACCATCAGGTACTGTCTCGGTGATCTTTC